>MJUU01074521.1:0-32307 GCA_002080025.1 Modiolus philippinarum
CCACAAAAGGCGGGAAAATTCAACATTGTTCGATTTCAATAAAATTTGGTTTCCAAATAGGTATTGGTGTTGCGACTTCAAAACTGATGCTAAGAATTGTTCGTTGAACGCCATTTTCAAAATGGCCGCTAAAAAGGCGGGAAAATTCGATATTGTCTGATTTCAATGAAATTTGGTTTCTAAATAGGTATTGATGTCGCAACTTTAAAACTAATGTTAAAAATTATTTGTTTACTGCCATTTACAAAATGGCCACCAAAACAGGCGAGAAATTTCAACATTGTCCTATTTCAATGAATTTTTTTTTGTCGAAATAGATATTGCTGTTGGGACTTCAAAACTGATGTTGAAAATTGTTGGATGGCCGCCATTTACAAAATGACGTCTTGATTTCAAAACTGGTGTCAAAAGTGGTCCTTAGCAAGAACGTTTTTTGTCAATAAAGCCCAACAAAGAAAAATGGTACAACATGATCAGACTTAAAATACTGTTCAAGATATTAGTGGTGTTCGAGGTACAAAAGTTTGAGAGACTGATGATCAACTGTATAACTTACAATGTTACCACGATTATGGCAACTGAAAGCCAGGTGAGCGATACAGGCTCCTGGGAGCCTCTAGTTATACAATGGCAACTCTTGTGGACGCAACTCCTCAGAAACTGCTGGTCCAAATTCATGATAATTTTATAGAATTGTTAGTCACCATATGTAAAAGACCATATTGCATCGCCATTTCGATTCTTCAAATTTTACAGGAGTTATGGAACTTTATCGACTTAATGCGTGATACAGCTTAGGAACAATTTGTGGGTGCAACTCCTCGGAAACCACTGAACGGATTATGCTGAAATTTAGTTTTAACATTTGCCACCATATGTACTTGATCATATTATGCTGCCATTTTGATTGGACAAAATTTACGGGAGTTATGGGACTTTATCGACTTGATGCATACTACAACATAGGAAGACTTTGTCGACACATCTCCTCAAATCCAATAAAGGGATTTTTCTGAAATTTTGCTTACCTGTTAGCCACCTAATGCAGTTGATCATATCTTGCCGCTACTTTGATTCGCAAAATTTTACTTGAGTTATGGGACTTTATCGACTTTACTGCGGCGGCGGGGGACATAGCTACGCGTAGCAATCTTGTTAATTTTAGTGCAGAAACATGGATGTATTAAATCTGCAATTACTGTTTTAAGTTTATTGTGTGGCAGGGTTGTATAAAGAGTAGAAAAGTCAAAGGTTTGAATGCTATGGCAATGGGTAAGACTCGTTGAGGAAAGCTGTTCAAGGAGATCTTTTGAATTTTTAAGAAACCACATTTGATTCACACCGCTTGTGGAGAAAGCTTTATTACAGTAATTTTTCAGGCCATCTCTGATTGCGGTCAACAAAGTAGTGAGGAGCTGTGAAAGAGGTTTAGTGGTGCATCTGGAAGACCCGGCAATGAATCTCTGTTTGTATGGACTCTTATGAAGTTAAGGCATCCAGTAGATCTAAGGGAGTTGATTTAATGCCAAATGATGCTAAAACTGAAGTGTGATGTTTTACAATCTCATCCCTCGATATTGTTGTAGAGGTATAGGTAGGGTTTCCAGATGAACTGTCGACGCCCATCTCCTTCACAAGGCAGTCGAGATAGTGTTTCTTACACACAAACAGTATGTTGTTAGAAGCTTTGTCTGCAGGGACAATGACGTAATTGTCATGGAGGTTGGACAGAGTTTTTACTACAAGGGGATCTTCCAATATACTGGGATTTAGGTTTTTAAGCGCCGGATGCGATTTACAATTAATGACTTTATGAACCTGATCCAGTCCGACAATGTCTCAACGTCCTCTTTCTCTTTCTTTGCCTACTTCCTAGCATAGTCTTCAACTGCATCCATTAAAATCTTGAAATTGTACTTCCAGTTGATGTGCTGGTGCTCACGGAATTTGGGACCTTTTGAGAAGATATCTCGTAGTTTGAGGTTGTCTACGATATCTTTATCACCAGTTATAACGTGTCCAGCCGGACTTTAATTGAATGGGGAAGAGGAGAAAGCACAGTTTGGCTTTAAAGTCATCAATTTGGAAGTCACGCAATACCCGTTTGTAACTGAAAATGGAAGTTGCAATTGGTTTAGTATAGTAATATGAGATCAGTAGAACTGATTGATCATTAAAATAAGGAGGAATATTTGATGTGACTGTTTTGCTGTGTAAAATGTTAGCAAGATTTATAGCGTCCAAGCCTTTATTGGCGAAATAATTTTGATAAATGTTCCGTTATCAGGTTTGTTGGCGGATGTGGTGACAGGCTTGAACATTCGGCGGTTAGATATATCCAAGACAATTGCTGTTAATTTGTATTCAACAGAATGGCTATCAGTTACGGATGATGCTAAGCATGTTTTGTAGAAGGAATGAAGTTTTGAAAGTGGCAAGGAATATAGTTTGGTACGAATGTGATGAATACCAAGAGGAATGGTCATGAACGGAAGAATACCATTAATTGAAATGTCATGAAGACTTGGGGCAGTATAGTGCCTATGTTCATGACTACGTGGTCTGCGTTGGCTTCCATTCAATATAATCATCACATTCACCGAACTGCATCCTGGACTTGACAGATTGCCTACACTTTTTATATTGTCATTGCAACCGTAGGGTATTGCGGTCCCCAATTCTCTGATCCAGTATTCCTCTCTTTGTAGACGGTAAGGTGTACTAAGTGTAGGGTTATTTGTTTTATGATATATTTTCTCGATAATCCTGACTTTCATGTTTACAATGGAATGTAAGGTTGGTTAAAATGTGCGTAAACATGTCGGGTCTTGTTGTCTTTGATCTCGTATCTATATCCGCACATACGTTTGAAATGAGCATATGCAGAAAATAAATTAACAGTAACTTCAGTATTTTGTTATTTATTATAACTGGGCCGATGCCTCTGCTGGTGGACAAAGGGGTTCATATTTTGATAAAAACAGTAAATTTCTAAAAGAACTCAAGGTAAATTTTCATGTCAGACAAAGACTGACCATTGGACTGGTGAATACCATAGGATATCTGGTGGATCTCTGGTCCACCAGCAGTGGCTTCGGTTAAATGGTTAAAAAAACAAAAGTACCCAAGTGGCATAATAAATACCCCGGTAGTTAATTTTGTTTTGCTGCTTACGTGTTTCAAGGAGTAACCTCTCATCAACAGCATTAGAATCGAATGATATGTAAAGCAATAATAGAAATAGTAAAAAAAGAAGTACTCATTACCAAAACATAGGAAGCCAAATCCAGTACTTAAGACATCCAACGAGTGTCATACCAAGAATGAAGCCGCAGTTTTTTTAAGGGGTTAGAATTTTGAAGAAAAAAAGACTGAATACTGGACCGGTGACTACCCTCCGAGACCTCTAGTACACCAGCAGCGGCATTGGTCCAATAGTTTCAAAATATAAAAATATCCACTTTGCATAATGAACAGTTTTTTTTTGTTATGAATGATAATGTGTTGGTAAGGTGAGCTGCAAAGGTAGAATATATGATTCCGAATGCCAACAGTGATGAAATCATCTTTTTAAACCTGTAAACATCGGAAAAACCAACAAGGTCTTCGTCTGGATTTGAACCCCTGCTTGTTCTCATCTATGGCAACAGCGCCTGCACTATGTCCAGCGCCCTAGACCACTCGGCCACCTAGGCTATATAAAAATATAGCTTTCGGTAACTTGGTCATTCCTCCTCGTAGGAAATCTAGAGTTGTAACATAGTACACGATGAACATTAGGTGGGTAGGTGATAGATAGAAGAAGGATAAGGTTGCAACAGGTAAGATACATTAGGTAAGTAAGTAAGTAAGTAAATTCTTTATTCCAAATTTGGTGCCCACGTTTTACAAATAAAGAGAGAAAATCTAAACTAAAGATCACAAACTCAGTATCTACAAACACGGACATAATGACCAAAATACAAACAAAATCAATACAAATGAATTATATCATTATAAATGGAGTTGCCCTTTGGGTGAACCATTACAGATTAATTCCTATTACAAATTACAACTGTACAACATTTTGTTTTTTCTCATCTCAAAACAATCATAAATATATTTTGATAGATTTATTATAATATCTTTATCTTCATTGGATATAAGCCAAACCAATGCTTCCCTCTGTGACAGATTGGCATAGTTAGGATTGCTGTTGAGACTGCACACAAACTCTCTTCGTTTGTTTTCGTATAGAGGACATGTAAATAGAAGATGGAATTCGTCCTCGATTTCATTACATTTGCATAGTGTGTACTTTCGTTTTTCTTTTCTATATTTCTATATCTCCCCTTTTCAATTTCAAGGGAATGAGCACTAATTCTAAATTGAGTAAAACATTTTCTAATTTGGGGATTTTTTATTACTTCGAAATATTTTTCCATCTCAAAAATAACCTTGAATGACGCGTATGTCCTAAGCTTCCTTGATTGTTTTGGATTCAATCTCTGATAAAACAGATCTCTATTTCTCTTTAAATTCAATACGTAATTTTTCCTATATGATTTGATGCAATTCATTATTTTTAGGGCTAGGGATTCCAGCATTTTTTATAAATGTATGAATATCATTTATCCAGCATTTTTTGTTGTTTTCTGCTAAGAAAATGTTTTCTTTAAATGCTTTGTCAACGAGTTTGTTATCCGTTCGGTCTCTTAGTTGTGTATAATATTTTATAGAGTTAATTACTGCATCAATATATATAGGAAACCTCCCTAGTTCTCCAAGAATAGCATAATTGGTCGCTTTCTTGTTTGTACTACAAACGTTTTTAAGAAACTTAATGTGCAAGGTATAGATAATAGTGTTGCACACAGCTCTATATAATATGAATGATAATGTGTTGATAAGGTGAGCTGCAAAGGTAGAATATATGATTCCGAATGCCAACAGTGATGAAAATAATCTTTTTAAACCTGTCAACATAGGAAAAATCAGCAAGGTCTTCGGCTGGATTTGAACCCCTGCTTGTGTCATCTATGGCAACACCGCCTGCACTATGTCCAGCGCCCTAGACCACTCGGCCACCTAGGCTATATAAAAAATATAGCTTACGGTAACCGGGTCTTTCCTCCTGGTAGGAAATCTAGAGTTGTAACATAGTACACGATGAACATTAGGTGGGTAGGTAATTGTTAGAAGAAGGATAAGTTTGCAACAGGTAAGATACATTAGATATATAGATAATAGTGTTACACACAGCTCTATATAATATGAATGATAATGTTTTGGTAAGGTGAGCTGCAAAGGTAGAATATATGATTCCGAATGTCAACAGTGATGAATATCATCTTTTTAAACTTGTCAACATCGGAAAAACAAGCAATGTCTTCGGCTGGATTTGAACCAATGCTTGTTAATTTTGTTATGCTGTACTCGTGTTTCAAGGAGTAGTAACCTCTCATCAGCAGCATGAGAATCAAATTATATGGAAAGCCATAATCCACAAATAGTCAAAAAAGAAGTACCAATAGGATCTGTCAGAAAAGAAACAGAAATATGTTTAAAAGCTGACATAGGACAAATTAACAATAGGATCTTAAGAGAAAAGCCAAAATCAGGCAAGGGCAGAGCTACATAAGAGGGAGATACTCCTTAGTTTCAGCAAAATTTAGATATTTCAAGTTTCCAAATAAAATCGACTTTCGTTGCAGCACCGACGTACTGGCTACTGGGTTGGAGATTACTCTCGGGGACTAAAAGTCCACCAGAAAAATTTAAGTTTCCTGTCGGAAATATATCAGTATAAACTGAAGAGCCCCACAACAAGATCAAATATACAAACACAGAAATGCTATTTTTTTCAGAATTAGACAAAATTCTTTTGGCAAGTTGTATTCGCTAAAAGCACCTTTCAATCAAGCAAACCAAATTTTAACAAACTTCTTTCACACAATATCCAACTTCAAATCACATTATACAGCCAGACAGATCAAGAACAATTATTCCTAACAGAAAGACGTAAATAGCATCTAAATCATGACAAATAAGAAATATTTAAAAAAAATATTCTTTTTCCAATATGACGATAAAAAATGATTTAAAATTTCATTTAAAGGCTCATTTATTTTGTCGTGTGTACATACCGCTTTATATTACCTTTTTTCATCTGCAGCTACTAATTCTCTTAATGAGTAACGATATATTAACAATAACCAGGTTCACTCACATGTGTCGTTGCTAATGCACAAAGCCGTGCTTTGAATTCATATACTAAGTCTTCACTTGGAAATTTCATAAAAAGTCAAATTAGATTACATGTATGAGGAGTCGATCTTAAATTCCTCGAAAATTCTTTTATTTTGCAATATTTTCAGGAATGTCAAACATGAGTGGTTTTATTCATTATTCATCATTCTTTGTGTCTTTAGAATTGCAATTGTAATTCTGTTTCTTGAGAAAGTGAGTAGTAAAGAAAGAAAACTAGAGGCTCAGAGACTGATCCTATATCGCTCACCTGGCAAAATGCTTCTACGCCATACATGACTAAAAAAGATGTTTCCTTACCAATGGGGTCAAATGTTTAGCCATGTTCTTCATTAGCACCCATGTTTTTTGTCTGATCCTATTGAAATGAATAATTTTTGCAAAGGACCTTCTATACATTTCAGAAATGATGATTATAAGGATGGTTATCTCATTCCTGGCTCTAATGTTAAACTATGTTCTGCACTGGAGGTCATCTTTTTTGTCAGATCCAAGTACCTTCCATACATCCTTACTGTAAAGATTGGTTGCATTTGCTTCAGTAGCGTCAGAGGAGATAGCAAATAGATGCTTTTCCCATAGGGTCCCATGTTAGACTATGTTCTGCGCTGGCAGCCATGTTTTTAAAGGAATCGGAAAAATTTCGGCAATCTCCATAAAACACCTTCAATACATCATCCCTTTAAAGTTTGGTTCAATTTGCTTCAGTAGCTTCAGAGGAGATAGCAAATATATGCTTTTCCCATAGGGTCACATGTTAAACTATGTTCTGCGCTGGCAGCCATGTTTTTTCACGGATCGAAAAAATTTCGGCAAACTAAGAAAAGGACTTTCCATACATCATTCCTGTAAAGTTTGATTCAATTTGCTTCAGTAACTTCAGAGGAGATAGCAAATATTTGCTTTTCCCATAGGGTCCCATGTTAAACTATGTTCTGCGCTGGCGGCCATGTTTTTTCACGGATCAAAAAAATTTCGGCAAAGTAAGTAAAGAACCTTCGATACATCATTCCTGTAAAGTTTGGTTCCATTTGCTTCAGTAGCTTCAGAGGAGATAGCAAATTTATGCTTTTCCCATAGGGTCCCATGTTAAACTATATTCTGAGCTGGCGGCCATGTTTTTTCACGGATCAAAAAAATTTCGACAAACTAAGTAAAGGACCTTCCATACATTATTCCTGTAAAGTTTGGTTCCATTTGCTTCAGTAACTTCAGAGGAGATAGCAAATATTTTCTTTTCCCATACGGTCCCATGTTAAACTATGTTCTGCGCTGGCGGCCATGTTTTCCATGGATCGAAAAAATTTCGGCAAACTAAGTAAAGGACCTTCCATACATCATTCCTGTAAAGTTTGGTTCCATTTGCTTCAGTAACTTCAGAGGAGATAGCAAATATTTGCTTTTCCCATAGGGTCCCATGTTAAACTATGTTCTGCGCTGGCGGCCATGTTTTTTTTCACGGATCAAAAAAATTTCGGCAAACTAAGTAAAAGAACTTCCATATATCATTCCTGTAAAGTTTGGTTCCATTTGCTTCAGTAACTTCAGAGGAGATAGCAAATCTTTGCTTTTCCCATACGGTCCCATGTTAAACTATGTTCTGCGCTGGAGGCCATTTCTTTTCACGGATCGAAAAAATTTCGGCAAAGTAAGTAAAGGACCTTCCATACATCATTCCTGTAAAGTTTGGATCAATTTGCTTCAGGAGCTTCAGAGGAGATAGCAAATATATGCTTTTTCCCATAGGGTCCAATGTTAAATCTAAGTTCAGCGCTGGTGGCCATGTTTTTTGGCGGATCGGAAAAATTTCGGCAAACTAGGTAAAGGACCTTCCAAACATCATTCCTGTAAAGTTTGGTTGAAATTGGTCCAGTGGTTTCAGAGGAAATAGCAAAAATATGAAAAGTTTACGGACGAAGACGGACGACGGACGCTAAGTGATGGCAAAAGCTCACATGGCCTTTGGCCAGGTGAGCTAAATATTACCTCGTTTTTTCGAGTCAACTGCTGTCTCTTTACCTATACCCGTGTTACCTCCAGTAAACACCACTGTCTTAAAGTCAAAACGGGACTTTCTAGATAGGAATTCTCGTGTAATTGATGGCGGGAACGATTGCCTCAAATACCAGTAAGACGAAGTGACTGGATTCCTGACCAATTGAAATAAATATATACCACATCAGAAACAAAATATTAATAAGATTGAAGTAGAAAAATGAAAGGATATATAGTGAATGTAAATGTGACAAAAACGCACACGATATATACTTATAATTATTCCTATATGATAATTCTTTAACTAAATTTTAATTGACAAAAACAATCAACTTGAAGCGCTACAAGAGATTCAATATAAACCACCCTTAGCTCAACAGTGTTCATTAATTAGTGATTCTCTCTCAATTACAAAAACAGGAAAACAGCAAACACCTACAATGGCCAGGAACTACATTCACATGCCACAATTTCTCTCAATGTACTGATGTATTGTCGCATAGTATCAGAACTTTATTCCGGTTTGAAGACGATTCAGAAGTCCCGTATTCAACAAACACCGTAATAGCTGGACCCTTTTATGTACTTTCTGAAAGCAAATAAACTTAATCATTGAAAATAGAAATTACAACAGAATTTAAATAAGGCAGATATTAAGTATTATGGAAAACTTGAAATTCAAGCCAATATTCACAACTCTACAAAGAAAACTAATCATTTTTATTGTTATGTCACCCAAGACGTAGTCGGGTGACATATTGTTATTCTACGGTTCTTCTGATTATTATTCTCTTGTTTTCTTTATCTAATAAATTTTGTCCTAGCGGTTATTTTGAAATGTCTGAATGGAATGATTTCAAACTTTGCACAAAGTTGAACCACCATCAGAACTTATATGTTGTGCGTTTAAATTGGGCGCCAATTTACATTGAAAAATTGGGGATTCTATATCTCAGGAACTGCTGAGAGGAAATAGTTTATATTTTGTATATAACGACGGCAGTAGAATGCCAAGGGAACAAAGCACAAGATTATATAAATCAAAGTCAAGAGACAAGACAAAAGAACACCAGAAGACGGAAGACTAAAGACACTACATGCCCACAAAACACACAAACACTACATATACAACACAAAAAACTAAAGCACTAACAGTGTGAACTCTGAAAAAACCAGAGTGACATCAGGAAGGGTAAGCATGTCCTGCTCTGTATATAGCACCCGTTTATATTTTGTATAAATGTTCAGTAGGATCAATGGATCAATGCAGCAAAAATTTTCAAAATGACCGTCGTTTCTACGATGGCCGCAAAAATACGTAAAAAGTTCGATATGTCCGATTTCAATAAAAATTGTTTTCTATGTAGATTTTGAAGATAGCCTGCAATTGGAAATCTAGTTATTCATGCTGTTTTGATCCATTGTCTTCATTATCATTCCTCTTTCTTACAATAATTTAAGAGAACATGTTGTAGTACATGTAACTAATGTCTCACTTACACCAACTGAAATTGAAAAAAAAATTATATTGTAATCCAGTGTGAATTTTTCTCTTTTCGTATCATTTTTTATGTTTAAGTTAAACAAAATATTCACGCCGATTTATTTAACATATATTAATCATTTCTAAGTAAAAACATAAATGATACGTTTCATCAACAAATGTAATAAGGGTATTTATTCATGTTCATTTACTCCATATCCTTTCGTTAAATATTTAAAATATTACTCCATATCCTTTCGTTAAATATTTAATGAGATGTCTACATACAGAAGTATTACAGCATCTAGCTCATCGGTCAAATGAAAAAAGAAACTATTTCCTTGTTTATGTACTATGTAAACTACTAACCTATAATAAAAGTTGTAAACAAAACTATTTTGTTATCACGTAAACAATTAGCGACTGCAGAACTCTCTTCCATCGTGGTCTGTTGAATTGCATTCAGTGTGATTATAAATATTGACCGTTCTACCTACTTAACTCGATGTGTTTTATGTGTACATTTAGAAAAAGCTTCGATGTTAATATTTTGTAATACTCTACATTTTTAACTTAAAAATTTGCCCAGAACATGGCTGAAGTGACATAAGTCACATGTGGATAATTAAAAATTCAAAGGATTAATTGGAAAAAACTTAAAGTGAGACGTTACTAAATGGCTATGTCTTACTCTCTTGTGAAAATTTGCACACAAGTAGATGTTAATGACTTACATCGGAATATCAACTTTTTAATATATTATAGGGTCATGGATCACTTAAGAAAGATATTTGACATTGAAAACGCGATCTTTGAGGACGAAATTGCGAATCCATTGATATATAGAAAACCATATGTCATGGAGCATCTTTTTTCTCTATGTAAGCTCAAACTTTTGCAAGAGGTGTAAAAAATGCCAAACGTAATTTTTTTTGTCGACGTTACAATGCATAACGTAACGTTTTCGCATAGATTTCATATCCGATCATTTTGTATTGGAGGCAAATGACGATAATATTCCACGTAAAATCCCGGAATAGACGGTTACTGTATTACTTTTGACAAGATAATTTTACTGAAAATAACAGTAAAAGAATAGTTTTTTTTTCAATAAAAATAATTCCCCTTTCAGAAAAGGGCAAACACTGAATTGCGCAAATATCCTTAATTTGTTTGAATTTCCGATGAAACTACTAAATATGTCTTTAATGAATTAATCTATTTGTTTATCTATCTTTTTTCTTGATAGATAATCATTTATCTATTTTATTTTGATCATTTACTTTTTTTGTTAAATACATATATATGTTTGGACACTTCTCTTATTTATACAAGCAAGCCGCAATACATAAAAAGGGGAATCAAAATATCGGTCTCTTGTATTTGACGACATGAACTGCCTTCTAAACAGTATCTGTTGAAAAATAATTTCTTTGGCGTATCCGGAAGGAGGATTCCAGGAATTTGAACCCCTATACCTTTTCCTTTAAAGTTTAAAATTTCGGGCAGAATTTCGACAAAAATGTCAAACACCGGACTGCAACCTTCGTTTTTTAATGACTGGATCCGTTAGTGAATAATTCGTTATTTTTTCTGTGATGGAAGATTTTTTGTTTTACAGCAAGTGACTAATATTTCTGCTCTGTCACGGGAAGAATAAAAGTATGGGTTTGATATTTATGGAGTTCTGCTTTGTACGATATCATACAATTACGCGGAACAGACCTTAAAATGTGCTAGCACATTACGGAAGCGTATTGATGCCACATGAAGAAAAAAAAATCTAGTAATTATGAGATATTATTTCATTATTATGATATATTATTTCTTAATAATGAGATAATAAGTCATAATCTTGAGATTATTATCTCATAAATAATAGATTTTTTTTCTTTATGTGGCATCAATACGCTTTCGTAGTTCATGCAAAGACAGACATGTCGCCACAATGAAAAAAAAAATATTGCAATGTTCCGTCTGCTGAAAAAATCTGACCCTCAGTTTTGCGTTAAAAAATTCAATAATACACAATGTCCATAAGAAAAAGTAAGCCTTGCTCACTAAGAGTGTTTATCGAAAAAATGGTAATTAAAAGTTTGCCTCGGGTGAAAATCTAAGCCCACTCAAACAGCCCATGTTTTGATACTAAACACATTAAAATTCAAAACATAAAACTTCCGAACTTCACCGGGACCGCGATTTTCAGAAAGCATGTCATGGATTGGTGGATATTCCAACTGAATATAAAAAAAAATCGAGATGAGTTCCGTTTCAATATTGCAATGTTCCGTCTGCATCAAAGTTTGTCTTTATTGTTATTATTAAAACACGTCAAAACAAAACCGTGAAAAAATACTGTAATGTTAAAAAATTGTGAAAGAAAATTGTAAAGGAACGAAATTGGACCAGAAATGATTTCTAATTAATTTCTGAAATAGTAATCGTTTTTGCATAATACTAACACGTACAAATAGAAGTTTCAGGTGGGAACTGACCTTTTCCCATAGCTGTACATATTACTTTTATTTTAACAATAACCAACGTAAAAAGCCATTGCAAACGCTAATTATAAATTTTGACATATTTTTTTTTACATCAAGATTAGCCATTAAATCCTTTCTGCTGAATGAAATGCTGATCTCGCCATGTCACTTTTTTACGTCTACTGTTTTCGTACGCAATCGGAGGGAGGTAACTCTTACCGTGACGTTCATTTAGTAACGTCTCACCTTAAATCCCAATTATGTTTTCCAAGTACATTCCCTCCAAATATTTGATTTTCCACACTGTATACCAGGCTCTCTCATGATAAACTAAAATCACTAATCAAATGTGTCATTCAAAAAGCCTTTGCCAAAATCTACATAGAAATCAATTTTCGTTGAAATCAGACAAAGTTGAAATTTTGACGTAAAATGGCAGCCATTTGGAAATTGCGGCCATTTTGAAAATTTTTGTTGGTGCATCTTCTCATGGTGGTTCAACTTTGTGCCAAGTATGAATGAATTCTGTCCATTCATCTTTGAGAAAATACACGGACAAAATCCTTGGAAGAAAGAAAGAATAATGAAAAAAAAAATAATACCAAAGAAACGGACCAATAACAAAATGTCGTCCCGACTACTTCTTGGGCGACATAATTAAAAGTATGCCATGATAAAAAAAACGCACAGGTGTGCGGCATGCTTGATTTTCTTATTGATAATATATTTGTAACATTTGGTGGTGCTATTTATCAACATAGAGTTAGTATACCAATGAGCACTAAATGTGTCCCTCTACACGCAGTCTTGTTTTATTATATTCTTACGAGACTGAATTTCTTCAGGAACTCGTAAAAGATGCCAAATTCTTCAATCTCTATTATAAACTGATTGATGACATTCTTTCAATTGATAACGCATCTCTTGCTAAATGGATCCCATTGATATACCCTCAAGAACTAGAGATCAAGGAAACGACGGAAACCACTAGATCTTCATCTTTTGCGCTTACATCTCGAATTGGACGAAAATGGTCAACTCAGTCCTAAAATTTTCGACCAAACTGACGATTTTAATATCAAAATTACCAATTTTCCTAACATGGATAGTAATATTCAAGCCTCTACTGACTACGGAGTGTATCTGTCACAGTTGATTCGTTATGCGAGAGCTGGCACAAATTATAAAAAAGAATAATTAGATATAGTTATCTCCGTGACCGCCTTATTAATCAAAACTTCAAAAAAATCCGCCATTTACGATCACTTAAAGAGTTTTTCAATAGATATCAGTCCCTTGTTGGAAAAAATTTGAAGTTTCGGTCCAACTCTGATTCACGATTCTTTTTATTGGGGGTGATCATTTCCTTTAACTGTCTAAAATAGCAATTGCTGTTGAGTTGCTACCGGACACTATCGCAATGGAAAAGGAGGGGATTTGGCGAGTCAAAAAACCGGTTTAACCCACCATTTCTTTTGAAATGCGCTTTGCGATGGACAATTTTTTGTTTTTTTTCAACCTGATTTGTCTTTTTATCTCATTTACTGTGGCTTTTGACAATTAAGTCCGGTAAGTTTGTTATTACCACTATTTATCTTTAGGTCATATGTGGGGTATTTAGCACTGGTGGTTTTCTCAACAAAATTTGTCAGTGTGGATTGTTCATCTTTTCTAATTTCTAATATTGTTATTGTTAAACCAAAAATTTACTATTATGTTTTTTAACATTTTACACATTTGTTTTACTTGTATAAAGCTATATGGTTTTATATTAATATTTTATGTATTTATTAGAATTTTTCAATAAACCCAACAGTTCTCGCCACAATATAGCTGAAATATTGCTGAAGTTGGCGTAAAACATCAATCAATCAATCAATCAATCTTGTTATTTTCCAGCATAACATATATGTGAATTCTCTTAAATGAAATAACAGAGTAAAAGTATTTTTCATTAAGGTTCTTGTTTTCAATGTTTGTATTTATTTATTTTTACAGTAGCTTTTTATTGAAAATAATGTCAATAATTTCAAAACAACATTAAAAGCGTAGTTCTATTGCGCTTGTTTACCAAGTATTTGTAAAGACTTTATCTCATGTGCAGTTATTCGATATCCCTTCATATTGTTTGAATGTTTGTGCACTTGAAAATTGTTTTTTCCTCATTTGAAAAGCGTTATATAATATGTATTTTTTTTCTTCATTTTTTTATTATTCTGTCATAGTATTAAAAAGCAGAAAAATGACATATTGTAAAGCTTTCCAAACAATTGTAAAACAACCAAGAGAAACCCGTTTCCCCGCCAAACTTTGATGTCATTTTTCTAAAAAAAAAGCACAAAAATAAATTTGACTTCTTTTGGCGGAGTTGGTCTATTATATTAAGAAAATGACAAAGTGGTCTCGACCAATGAAATACGAGAAATCCATGTCTCTTATTCATGAAGAACCCCCAGTTTTCATGTTCTTACTAGAGGATTATCTATTGTATACCTTCATGCTTTACACAATGTACTAACTACAACACCTGACTAATGCCTAGAGGCAAAACTCAAACTATTTGTAGACAGTGTATAGCCTTCAAATTTAAACAATCCATACTTTTGCTATTACCCATTCACAAATATCTTCTAAAAAAACCTTTATGTAGCAAAACTTACTGAACATTTCCTTTTCATAATGTTGGATAAAAATGTAGTAAAGTATCCCAGCTTCAGAATCGCATGAAATCTAAAATATTTCCGATATAACTATTCCCCAAATATATTGAAACAATGTAGCTCAGAATCACAACTGCATATCACCACCATCCAAATATTGGAAATCAAGTAATAATACCTTTTCCGTCTATTTTATATTACATTTGATTGTTTTTAAATTCCATGCATGCATGCATACCTAAAAACTTCATATGACCAGGACTGGTGGCCACATCATGTCAATAGATCTAATTAATTACTGCGGATAACCTCTAGCTTTACCCATAATTGAGTTGCAACCCTACTAACTAGTTTCCAAACACTGAAGGTAAATTGATTGCTACTGAACACATCTTAAAAAACAGCTCATCTTCTCAGCTGACCAGTTTCATTACCTACCAAAATTCTATCAAACTGATTAAATAACTTCAAAGTGATTAGTTGATTGATACTGAAAGAAAACTTGACAATGGAAATGAGTGATACCTGGGGGTGGTATCCAACTTTTTTTGGCTTAATTTCTTATTCTGAATACATATGTGCTTATTAACAAATAGTATTAACTTATTTCTGTAAAGTGGTGAAATGTCATTATGGCTTCATTAAAAAAAAATAAAAAAAGGGGGAAAAAAGAAATCTATTAGTGAATTACACTGCAAAATGCCTGATGGGTATTAATTTACTTTAATTAAGCCTTCCCAAAAATTTCTCCCTAAATCTTCATCTTTTCAGGATGGTACAAAGTTTTTACTAATAATAAAAGAAATACAAGCAGGTTCTGTAAAACTAAGACAAGTAAAAACTATTTTTTTGAAATGTTTTATAATTCATAAATAAAACTCTTGATACAATCCCCAACTTTTCTCATCACTTTAATCCCTTTGAAGTAGTTTAATCAGCTTGATAAAATTCTCCCAGCAAATGAAACTCCTAGAGTGTGAAGACAAACTGTACTCACAAATGACCTATATACTCCAATTGATCTAGGGGTAAAGTCAGAGGTTATCCGCAGTAATGCATGGTTAAACAGGCATGACAAAATGTTGATGATACCAATCAAGTACTAATTAAAGAATACACTTTGTCATATTTCTTAATATATAAGAACATGATAATCCCCTCCTTAGCGATTAAGTACTCGTAAAATCGTACTTAATCGTGAAGAAGGGGATTATCATGGGGATTACACATAGCTCTTTGAAATACAAAAGCTCTTGTAAATACAAACAAGTGATTTTAATTCTCATAATAGTTGAACAATCACTCATACTCTGTTAAGTAATTGGGGTTTATTCACATTTTATCGGTGATCTTTGTTACCAGACACTTCCACAATCGAAGGGAATGTTTGGTTTGCTATAAAATCGGTTTAACCCACCTTTAATTTTGAAATACCTGTACCAAGTCAGGATCATTACAGTTTTAACCAAGTCAGGACCATTCTGGTTGACAAATTGCCGTTGGTTTTGCACCTGCTTTGTCTTCTTGCAATTTGGATTTTGGTTCTTGGTAAGTATCAAAATACCGAAGTTACTATAAATTTAGTTTCTGCATATGCGCATTTCGACAACGTATATGTCTCTTCAATGCAGATCAAATCATAACATTTGGAAATTCATATACCGAAACATGTGTGAAATCTTCCAAGTCTCCAAATAAAATCGGTTTTCAGGCCAGCACCGAGGTACTGGATACTGGGTTGATGAATACCCTCGGGAACTAACCGTCCATCAGCAGAGGCATCGGCCAGGTGGTAATAAATAACACAATACCCGAAGTTACTATAAATTTAGTTTCTGCATATGCGCATTTCGACAACGTACATCTCGTCAGTGCAGATCAAATTAAAACATTTGGAAATCGATATATCGAAACATGTGTGAAATCTGAGAGAGACCAAATTACCAATAGCATCTAAATAGGAAAGCTAAAATCAGCTAAGGACAGAGCTATATATGCAAGATTCTTAAATTTAGATATGTATTACCCCCTTCATCGCTATTGATTCGAAAAAATCATGTTTGTAGCAAAATAAGTTATCTTCCTGCTAAATATTCTGCTAAACAGGTTATTTTTTCAAATAGAGTTAGGATATGCCTTAGGAGATTACATGAATATAATACAAATGAAAATGGGACAAAATCCTTGCAAATACATGGCAAGTATAAGCAAATGGAAAAATGCTTTTCTTGTTGTTGTTCATCTTGAAGTCACTATGAAGTTTTCAACTATGAACAAACACTCGTATGTTATAGTAAGTTCAAGCTGGTCCCTAGCACAGAATTAAGTGGAATTCACTTACTACTATATGTCGAACAATACTATGTCAATGAATTTTTTTTTCATAGACAAACAAAAACTCCCGGGCAAGGTAATCATGATGCAATGCAAGGCCCAATGAGACAAAGTTTCCACAAATACATGGTAAGCAACTGAACAAAGTTTTATTGTTGTTCATCATCATCAGGCCTTTAACAATGAGCTCTACTCATACCTCATAGTAAGTTTAAGACAGTCCCTAGCACCGGTTTGAGAGGAATTTTTGCTAGATGTTAAGCAACGCTACATTCATGTTTAACTAGTCATTTACTAGTATATACACAGTCATTTGCATACATTGTTTTTGTATATACTTCAAGAATATTTTAAAGAAACTTAAAAGTATTACAGAAAAATATAGGTTTAGATCTAAATATCTCCCACTTCATTAAAAATTTTGAAAATATTGGTATGTCAACAATAGAATGTGGGCTCTCATGTACAAAACATAAAAAAATGGATTGCACTGTTCATCACTGTGGTCAAATTCTTTTTTACTTATTATATAAAATATTCTGCTTTTTTTCCAAGTCCATCTGACAGATTCGATATAGATATGAGAAATAGTTTTTGATTGTACTTTACATGTTTTAGAAGAAAATGGGTATTTTCGATAATTTGTCCCTATTAAAAACTTGTGGAAAAAGAAAAATAACATGACTATATTCTACTGTGTAACTGTAAACTTTGTAAACAAAAACGATACTCACTCAGGCATGAGATGTTTCTTTGAATATTCTTTTACTTAAGGCTCGCCTCTTTTCCGGATTGATACGTGGAAATGGAACAAATAAAATCTGGTGTTCCCTCAAGCACGAGGAGGTTCGATATATAACACGCGCAAGCTGTTTCAGGCCGAATAATATGATTTTGCCAAGTTATGACATTCGAGTTTCAGATAATGGCGATTGTTGCTGAACTGATCTATAAAAGAAGTATGTTAAAAACCTGCATGAAAAAAATATCTTTTTTGATAACATGCACATTGCTGTGTTCAAAGTGTCAATTAATTTCGCCATACCATTCAGTGGAGATTTCTATCACAAGAGTGAATAACTAGAGAAATTCGCAGATCATCTTGCAGCAGGTTTATTCTCATTTTTTACTTCCCTCTGAACATGTTGGAATTGAAAGATGTTTTAACTAAATATTTTATTCGCATAT
Source organism: Modiolus philippinarum (assembly GCA_002080025.1). Classification (NCBI taxonomy): domain Eukaryota; kingdom Metazoa; phylum Mollusca; class Bivalvia; order Mytilida; family Modiolidae; genus Modiolus; species Modiolus philippinarum. Next base: position 18,390 of record MJUU01074521.1, read on the forward strand.
TTCTTGTGAAATCTTTTGGTCGAATGCCTTCGTCGCTATGCCCATATTTTCTCTAGAAATGTTATTGACAAAAAAGAGTTTTTCTAGAAAATAGATAATTTTATTCCATCAGATTCTCTGCTGTAAATGGGGAAAATAACAACATTACAGAGCAGAGTTGCCAAGAGCCGATGGAAGCCAAACCTCCTTTCCCATTGCGGCAGTTTCCGGAATCAACTCAACAACCACTTCCTTTGATAAGTCGTAAACTAGTGAAATGTTCATCCCAGTAATAAGTAAAATGATGTTGTGAAAGATCTGTTCAGTGGCTGATAGGAAAATATCATTCTCTTACCCTTGGACAAAACCAATTAGAATCATGGTACATGTCATTTCTCTAACCCTCAAACAAGAACATATCACAACGGAAATACACAGTATACATAGCTGTGCGCCAGAAAATCCTTGTTTACGAGTTTTCTGTGGGCTTTATGCGGATATACAGAAAAATACCACAATGTGCTTTGAAATCGGCATGTTTAATGGCTTGGTAAGTTGTTCATAGACTACCAAAACATTTATAATTTTGCAAATACGTTAGCAAATGAATACTTTACACATCCTAAAAGTTTTGATGAAACCTGTCGCTCGAAACCGTGTATTTTTCTAACGCAAAGTAATTTACTTGTGTGACAAAGAAAAACAACTCGAGAATACGTCCTTTTTTCTGAATGAAAACGATACATTTTGTCGCTGATTCTTTATCGCACATTTCCTCGTCACTGTGTAAATTTTCGTCTTTTAATTCACATTGTTTTCGCTAATATATTGAGATATGCGTTTCACTAGACTGTGGGAAAATTTCGGAGTACACCAGTTGACTCTGTGGGTCTTCTTTCCGATGGACTGTGGGAATTATTTACGAGTGTTTTGATATTATCATGTCAATAAAATTGCTATATCGAACATTTTTAAAAGAATGTAATATCAAATCGCTGTTGGGTGCGAATTTTAATCGGCCTTCATAATGACATAACCGTTACAGCGGTTATTTTAAGACCATTATCATTATTGTGTGTCGCCTGCTTTCATACAGTGGCGACACATAGAATCAATATCCGTCGTCTTGCGTTTTTCGTCGGCGTCGTTGTCCGCGTCGGCGTCACAAAAAATTCTGTCGCATTTTTCTCAGGAACAATGTATCCGAACCTTCTGGAATTTGGCATGGAGTATCAGTATAGGGACATACACCGTGGAACAGAGTTTTGGATCTCTCGCATGCCCACTTTCTGTTTGACGTAACTTAGAATATTTCTTGTGTTATTACACAGGCGACACATATCTTCCGTGGAAGACTTACTAAGTTATGATTAATGTGAAAATAAAACTAAACTAGAATAACCGTGATCAAAGCTCACAAAAACATACCCCTGCTCCCCTTATTTGATTCCAGTTGTAAAAAAAATCACAAAAAAAATCCTGTCAAATCAAATTTTCAAATAGCTGGTCTACAATTGCAATATGTACTGAACTTTCTGTGAAAGTATGTACCCTATGGTGGACGGAATGACGAACGGACGGACGGTCGAACGAACGGACACCATGATCACTATATACCACCCGCTAAAGCGTGGGGTATAAATAAGTACCAATGTAGCAGTTCATTTAGTTCCTGTTTATACGACCATTTTAAAAACCGATATTACAATTCATTTTATCCCAGTATACATGGCGTAAGTTGCATCATGGACAGTAAAATTTTGATATGCTGTACACGTGTTTCAAGAAGTAACCTCTCATCAGCAGCATTAGAATCAAATAATATGGAAAGTAAAATAAAAAAAAACAGTCCGAAAAGAAGTACTCAATACCACAAATACCGAAATAGGAAGCCGAATCCAGTACCCAGTGCCTTACACGGAATAAAATAGACATTTAAATGATCCAATGTTTAAGGGTGTCATTTTCAAGTTTGTTAATAGACATTGATGATCGAAAGCTAAACTAAGTTCCCTTCTGGTCGCTATTTTGGAAGGAATGCAGACCTTTTGCCAAATTTTTTGAAGATAACCATCTAAGGACCACTGTACCTAAGTTTGGTTCCAAATGGCTTTGTAGCTTCAGAGGAGATGTTTGAATAGGTTTTCACATAGGGTCTTGGATGAGATACTGATGCTGCCGAGCGCGTCCCAGATTGTGTATAGGGAAATGCCCTGTCTATGCGGGGTAATCAGGTCATAATACGGTAAACCTGACCTGAACCATTGTAGCCAAACTGTATGGAGAAACGCCACGCTCCATGCAGTGTAAAGAACTCTCCTATATTTTTCTTAAGAGAACAGACTGTATTCGTATTGAGGGCTAAATTTCCTGTCCCTACCCATTTCTCCTCTTTTCCAGTGGCAATCAAAACTTGTTGTCCCTTCAACCTTTATTTCTTTCTTCTTTATCTTTTGTTCTTATTTGATTAACATGTTCTCGTCCTGGTATAGCTGAAATGTTGCTCACTTGACGTTAAACTCTAACCAGTTAATCAATTAACAGAACTTTTGGGTCTACAGAAGAAAAGGTCTTTGAATGCTTTCCATTTGGTTTAATGTTAAACTTGGTTCGTCACTGCCAGCCATCTTTGATGTGATGCTGACATGCGGCACAGATTTTTTCATACAGGGACCAATTAAATGATGATAATATCACATGAGCAATTTATGGAATATGGAGTAAATGTACATGGGACAAAATCCCTATGAATACATGGAAAGATTCAGCAAATGGAAGAACGCTTTCATTGTTGTTCTGCACCTTGAAGTCACCATGAGACCTTCAACAAAGAGCAAACACTCCTGAAAGTTCAAGACAGCCCCTGGCACCGGTTTGAGCGGAATTCACTTGCTAAATGTTGAAAAACGCTACATCCATTAATTTTTTGTTATAGACAAGCACAACACATCAGTCAAAGTACCTTTACAAACACTGGCATCCGATGATTGATAAGGGTACCAATAGAAAATACAACATATAAACGATCACAGGATACTCATCAAGTTGATTGTAAGAAAACTTGGTAAGTAAAATCGGGATGGGCAATATATGTAAACAGAGAAACTGTCTAATCCGACACCTGAGTATTCCAACATCTTGTCAAATTCGACGTAATTTTTTGGTCCCAAAAATAGTTTCTAAATGTTTTTTAAACCTGTGTATTCCGACATACTGTATAATCCGACACATTTTTATGGACCCACGATGTGTCGGATTTGACAAGTTGCATACAGGTGGCCAGAAATATAATTTAATTTTTACCAATCAAGAAAGGCAAATGTTGGAGTTTGATTGTGCATTCATGTGAGAAATTCTCACATGAACATGTATTGTATACATGTATTGCAATAGTAGTAATTGCTGTCTTTTTATTTTGGATAGAATATTTCACTAACATGACGTTTTTGATAATAAAAGTAAATTTTATAAGGAATTTACCAGTGATATTTGTTATTTGTATATCAATTGCTCGTAAATAATTCCCACAGTGAACCTTTCAAAACTCGTAAAGCAAGCCTACAGTCACTCAGTATTCATCCCACAGTCTAGTAAAATGCAGATCGCTATATATTAAAGCAAACAATGTGAATTAAATGACGAAAATGTACACAGTGACGCAGAAATATGCGATAAAGAATCAGTGACAAAATGTATCGTTTTCATTCAGAAAGAAGGACGTATTCGCGAGTTATTTTTCTTTGTCACACAAGTAAATTACTTTGCTTTAGAAAAATACACGGTTTCGAGTGACAGGTTTCATCAAAACTTTTGGGATGTGTAAAGTAATGATTTGCTAACGTATTTGCAAAATTATAAATGTTTTGGTAGCCTATGAACAACAAATAAAGCCATAAAACATGCCTCTTTGAAAGCACCTTGTGGTATTTTTCTGTATATCCGCATAAAGCCCACAGAAAACTCGTAAACAAGGATTTTCTGGCGCACAGCTATGTATACTGTGAAATATGTACCACAAACATCATCGACAAAGATAAAAACTGCAATTAACAATGTAATATATAAGACGACATAGATTGGAAAAGCATCGACAAACAACTGTCAACCGCAATGGTTCGACTTGGTACAGGCATTTCAGATGAAATAGTGGGTTAAACCGGTTTATGACGCGCCAAACCTCCCCTTCCATTAAGGCAGTGTTCGGAAAAAAACTCAACAGCAATTGCTATTGAAAGGTGGTAGACAGCTAAAATAAAATGAACATTCCAGTACAAAGAAAAAAGAATCTTGAATCAGAGTGCAACTTTGTTTTGATGTATAAAATGTGTACATTTAAAAATAGCTTTGAAAGCAGAAATTCATAGTAACTTTGGTATTTTGTTGTTTAATATAAATCCCCGGGATAAATACTGTGTAATGTAGTATTTTTATTAATAAATACACACATTCAGTCCGTATTTGAATTTTGTTAATTGTGGTTACAGTGTAATTGTTGTTTTGCATCAAGTGAGCAATGATAAAGCTATTTTCTGTTTTAATACGAGAACACATCAACAAAACAAATAACAAAACAAAAACAAAATTAAAAAAAAACAATCAAAATACAAACAAAACACAAACAAAAAACAAACAAACAAACTAATAAAAAAACAAAAGTAAACGAAAGAAAATAATAAAAAGCATGCTATTATTATTGCGGAAATTTTTTATTCGTTACTGTTATGACTAAAGCGGGAAATGAATAGATAAAGCACATTCATTTTATAATTAGCAAATATTAATAACATAACAATGATTATAATATTCTTCATCTTTATTGGACTTACATCTTGTATTTGACGACCGGATTTCATTGTTAAAATCTACGACGTACAGAAATTCAAAATTATCAATTTCTTACACTTGGAGAGTAATGCTGCAATTCGCATTCAAATGCGCATCGTGTTCGAACGTCAATTGACCTTAATGCGACTTGGATATTTACGAAGCCAATTAAAGTCAATTCGAATTGGAATGCGCATTCCAATTCAAATTGAGATAATGGCGTGTGGACAGGATTAACATTTAATTCGAAATCAATTCGAATTAACCATAAATTACCGTTTCCATTGTATTTCCCTTGCTTATGGATGGTATGTTTCACATCATCATGAGTTGATTCGTTAATTAAGCGAGAGCTAGATCACCATTTATTGTGACATTCTCATTAGGAATAATTATCTCAATCACCGCCTAATCAATCAGGGCTTCCAAAAATTCCGTCTTATATGATCAGTAAAAAAAAAGTCTGCAAGTCCATTGAACAGTCCGTCCAGTTAAAGTTTTCATATTTGATATGCGCGTTGATTTGATGGATCGAACAGGTCAAAAGAGTATGCAACTTTCATTAGTTGAGTCATCTAGGCATATGGTCATCACGAATGATGTACACTGTAAAGCATGTCCCTGTCCAGCAGTCCGTCCGGGTTCAGTTTTCAGATTTTGATTTCATACTGAACAGGTTGCCCGAACTTGGATGAACATTTCTTTTAATGTCTACAACCTTTCAATAACAATGCTACTGAAAAAAAACGGACACCCCCGTATACCAATATTTAAGTAACCCCCGGGCTTTTTTGTAAATTTTAAATTACATTTTTAACTTGTAAAAATAGAAGACATGCATAGGAGTGAAACTTTTAATCGCATGTGTTTTTTTTTTACTATAATTGCGCAGCATAACTTTTTTTACCCAATCAAATTTCACAAATTTGGAATATTTGAAACGAATACGTAACCTGCAAAGCCGGTACTTTGAATCACCGGAAAAACCGGGATTCGCCAAAAAAAACACCGAATAAAACACCGAAAACAGCACTACTAAGTGCGAAAACACAATTAATTCAAAAGCTACTACCCCCAAATAGGTTGTTAAAGTGTTTTTATAAATATTTTCTGATGATTTAGATCACAAGGGAGAATTTTGACATACTCTGAACATTTCCATTCGAAAACAATATGGCTGCCGTTAAAGGGAGATCACTCTTTTCAAAATGAAAAGCGTATTGTAAAAATTATAGTACCATAAATAATAAAATAGTAGTAGAACTTACAATGGTTTATGAGAATAAAGGAAGATATATAACTTTAATAATAATTATTCCGTTTGTCTGGATTATTATATTATTATGTCCATAAACTTTAAAGTGATTTAGGTGAAAATGGACTGTTTATTTTATATAATATATAAAACATCGTTCATAAAAACAGGGACTATATATAGCTAACTACATATAGTTTCTGATAAAAACAAACGCACATGTAATGTTGACTGGCCATGATATGATTTGCCAAATATTGAATTAATCAACATAATTCGAAGAACGTAAACAAAAGCAGATAAAGACAGCTATAACTTCTAACGATCAACAGTGATAAAATACATTCACTTAAAGTACACATCAACTGTTTTATCCGATATGTAAAACTACACTTTACAGTTCATGGCTGGATTTAATAAAAGAGTAGAAGTAAATATTTTACAACTTATAATTGATCCATTTGTTTATACAGTCAACTCTGCAGAAAAGAAAATTAATTCTGTAATTCAAGATGTAATCAAACAGTGAACCAAAATGTAAAAGACTTTGCTACAATCTACATTGTGAGAGAAATAAACTTCTACAGATAGTATCTTTAAAGAAAAAGAAGAAAAATTAAGCAGAAACAGTAATGTGGTGCTGGGACTAATATAACAGGGATATGAAACTATTTAAGGTCATTTAACAAACCAGTTTGATCGAATAAAAAGCAGTGTCCAGGCTACGATTTTCGGCTGTAACTTTTGATTTACTCAACATAAAATTATTCTAAAAAATTTGCCGAAAAGCTGATTTATCGTATATTTACAACATTAACTTTCATTCACACAACAATGAAATCCTAGTTAAAAATGGGTAATAAATACACCAGGGGTTGTTTTTCTTGTGTATAGAGGTCGTAAAATTATCGAGAAACCGTCCAATAAACAAATGACAGTTATCGATGATTAATGAGCGTCAGAACAATGAAAATCAAGAAAATTGGCTAACTTTAACTCGTTAGTTTACCCGTCAAATTCCATCCTACCATTACGAAATTTTATCAGTATAAAGCTCTTTGTATTGGGTTTATATTCATATATAATTTATGCAGAAAAGATTTTTAACAGTGCTGATAAATTTTGACTGATGTGACTTTTAGAAATAAATTTTTGAGTTCAAACAATAAACTTTTCCCTGTGTATTTTACAACTAAATTTAGAGAAAAATATACCATGATTCGCATCGAAGTTTCATCTTTTCAATCATATAAATTTTGTAGCATTAAATATTTTGGGGAAAATAGAAAGTGTACTGAAAAAAAACGTCATGAAGTGTAAAATTTCGCGGTATATTTCTAAAAAAATCGAAATTATCCAAGTTTAAGAGCAAAGTTTGTGTACTTTGAATAAATTTATTTTACAAAAAATATACTATGATTTTCAGCAATCTTTTTTCTATAAAATGGTGTTCTTTGTATTAAAATCGGTGGAAAAATGTAGCTGTAAAGTGTACTAAAACTTTCCTATGTTTCAACAGAGAAATGCTAAAAAAGACGACGATTTACAGGTAAATCTGCCGAGACACCGAAATTGTAAGCGATGTGAATGTTTCAAATCCCTGTTATATTAGTCCCAGTGTGGTGTTATGAGAGGGGGCGGGACCATTTTCGGGACGCCGGGATTGGCCATATTTAACTTCGGGAAATCGAGATTGACCTTTTTTAAGACCAGTATTTCGAGATGAAAATGCCATTGAAACACGGGAAAGGGGTGGTTTTAGACACGGGAAATCGGGATTGTATGGTAAAACTACATGAGGGACTCTTCAATACAATCTTCCGGGATTTCGGGATTTGCTCATTTTAATGACGAAAAATCGGGATGCACATCGTATATAGCCTACCATAGGAACTTTCATGGGCGTTTTGAAATGTTTTGTCGACGCGTCAGGGGTCTTGATGTTGTGATTGACCTTGGTGTTTAATATATTTTTTATGTCTTTAGGTTTTTAGGTGGCTCCGTCTAAAACGAAAGTGCTTGTACCTTTCCCCTACACATTGATGCTCCTTAGGATGGCCAGACCAGCCAGGACATCTTTTCTCCCAGATCTATCTTGCGATGATTCTAGATTAGGTTTAAGTGATGATACTGAACAAAAGCAAAAACCTGAAACCTGCAAAGAACAGTCAAGCCCACCCGAGCTACCTATTCTCTACAACTGTGTATCGCATTGGAAACGACGAGTAGTGGAAGATGTACTTAATATATCTTATAACGACAATTTTACCGATACTCCTGTAGATATTTTCAACAGATTAGATTTATTAGGAAATTTAACAAATGAACAACAAGTATACATTGAAACTATAAAAAAATATATGAATATAAGCATTGGGTATGGGGAACTTTCTGAAATATATCTTGCAGCAGTACTTGGAGAACGGCTAGTTGTAGAAACAAAACTGAAAGAGAGCTTGAAAAAGCTGGACAGTGAAACGGAAGAGTATGTTTTTTTATTCTTTTTTATATTTTTGTTGTTTTCATGAGGAAAGATTATCTTTTGGTACATGTGATGGCTGCGAAAGAAACTCTTTCTGTGCTATCTATTTATGCTTATAGAAGAGTAATAATGCATCAGTATATCAATACAGCTGAACCTATGTAATCAAACTAGGTGTTGGACTGACTGTTCCCATCTCGGACCTTAATGGCTGTCACAGCCAAACTTGCTTCATCATACAATGTATAGGACTAAATGGTTTTGGATGAGAGAAACACAGTACTGGATCTATAGCAAAAAGTCAAAGTACATGTTAACCGCATCATATAAAATGTACAGAACTTTTGTTAATAAGCAATTTATCTTGGTACCAGTGAAAAAAAATGAATATTCTAATCCTACCAGTCATGAAAATAATTATTTTATTTTGTTTGAAGAATACAAATAATGCTCCCCTTTGGGTCGTTGTCTCTTTGACACATTCCCCATTTCCCTTCTTTTTTCTTAATTTTTTTTTGAAAATGCCAATAAATAATTTGATGTGACACTTGGTGTACAACATGTATATAAATAATTTGTTGGAGATTTCCATGAAAATTACCAATAATTTTCTAGGCAGACCCCCTCCTGAAAATTGAATGGTGGTCTGGGTCCCCTTATCAGACTCTATTTTTGGTTATTTGATTACCATATTTTGTGAAAATTTACTAAAAGTTCACATTTTTCAGTCCTGTATTATTGATCACATGTTGATACCATTTAGAAAAAAGGTACATGTAAATGATAATTTTATTCATCAGTACCTGCAGGAGGATTAATCCTAAATAGTACAATGTATTTTGTTTTGGCCTTTAATACTTTATTACTTTAATGCCTGACAAGTTAATGTATACAATGTAGGGGGTCCTAAAGAGGGTATGTGTATTTATGATGTACATTTTGCATGAAAAATTAAAAAAAAATTCCTGGTATGACAGTCAGGGGTGCAACTTAAATAAGTTATCACCAAAATCACTTAAATGAGTTACTATGAGTTACTGACTTTTTTTAAATAACTTATACCAGTTATGAAGCAATAACCTATATGAGTTACTGGTTTGTTAATCAAGGGACATTACTCTGTTGATAACTTCATACAGTTATTGAAGTCTTTTTTACATTACATTCAGTTTTGTTGAAATTCTTACTTATTGGTCAAAGTTAAGTCTATTATTACACATGTATTAAGTAGTTCAAATTGACCTCAATCTAATGATGGCCTGTCTAATTGATTTTGATGAACCATTTCAAAGATAATTGGGATTTAATTTCCCAAGGGTCCAATCTTTATGGGGGTTGGCGCATGTATTTCCTCTCTTTGCGCATTTCTAATTGATAGGTAATTACACAGTTAAGATTCCAAACCATATGGGAAAAACTATTGTTTGTTTAAGAAAAATCTTTATCCTTAAGAAATTTGTAATCAAAGTTGGACATTTTCAAGAAATCAACATTTGATAACTGAAATAAGTTATTGCTGAAAATACATGATCACTCAATTCAGTTACACAAAAGCACTTTATTTGATAACTTGAATAGGTTACACCCCTGACTGTATGATGTACGAAAATAGCTCTAAGATAGAAATTGGCGTATTCGTTGTACGAAGCATGTTTTTTATGTATATGTGCTAAATAATAAATTTAGGTTTGTACGATGTACATTGTAAGAAAAACAAAAACGAAAATAACCTTTTACCCCCCTCAATGTAAAAGTGTTGGCGCTAGAAGGTCGCCATGTTGCAATATGTTTACAGAAATCTCTGGTGGGAGGGCAATTTGATCCCAGGCCGCCACTTTTGCGATTGAAAAAAAACAGAAAAGTGTACAGTTTAAACCAAATCCAGTTGATGCTTTGATGTGATGGTTCAAGAACTGCTATGTGTAGCTTAAGCTTTATTCTTCTAAATATTGTCCAGAAACTTGTTTTTTTAGAAATTCTTGCAAAAATCACAGTTTGATTTAACCTGAAAACAACAAATGGACTAATTCCAGTTTGTCCACAAACCACGAAGTAATGAAATAAATAAAAACTGCTTTAGAGTGGTTTAATGCGAGTGGCTAATGATTTCAAAATGTGGCTAAAGAAATTTTTTGGTATTAGCCACAATGGCTAATGCATATGTTTTGCTACCGCCTACACTGTACATGCAGTATTTTTAGTGGGACTTTTTAATAGTTTCAATAAGTTAGAGCTCTGATTCAACAGCTTTATATCATTACATGATCCATACATTCATTTATTCAGCAGAAAGGTTTTCTTTTCAGACACATACGCTGTAGAGTATACAAATTCCTTTGCTGTATCATCGACTTAATAGAGGCATTAAAACTTTGTAGAAATATTTCTGATGCATGTGAAGGACACTTCACAATGTTGTTTTGTGCATTTGCTGAACTGTGTTGTTTGAATGTCAGGTAAGTAGCTTTAATTTCTTGTGTAGTTTTAGGTCATGTACAGTAGGTATCCAGATTGGATTGTCTGTTTTTATACAGTGCATAAAGAGGCATAAGTTTGCACTTTTGCAATTCACTTATTATGGATAAAACATTTCATTGGTAATATACTCATTATACTCTAGGATCTTGTTATGTATCTGAAATTTGAAGGGATCAGGAAAAAAATTTCAAAACATCTTAACGTTTGATTTACATGATTGAAATCTGATCAACTATTTGAAAAGCTGTCAAAAGCAATAAGGCGACAACTTGAAAATATTTGAAAATATATTACACAACTTGGACCGTAACATACATGTAGCTCATTTTGCTGTTTTGCTTCATGCCAAAGGATTTTTTTTTATTGGAATGATTTTAAATTGGATACAATGATAAAATGCAGAATAATTTGGAATGTTTCACCATTTGTTATCCCAAGATTTTTACCTTATAGCTGTTATACATTTTGGGATTCGAATAGTTAACCTTTGTTGGGAGCATTTGTGTCCCATATACATTTTACATGTAGGCACATTCTGTTTATACGTCTCTTTTTTTTAATTTTAATGTCTAAATAGTTTTGTGAGTACAGAAATGCATTATTGGCAGTATTACACTAGAAAGATGAGTGCATAATGAATCAGTGTATTTAGTATATACACCGTAGGTATCATTGTCCTGCGACAACATGATTTCTACTGCAATTTGGTCCTGATTTCTACTGATGAGTCCTTGATTTCCTACGATTTGTTTTGTGTTGAAATAGTATATTGCGCAATATGTAGATCTTTTAAAGTATTATAAGGTGAATTGTGATAGAACTAATTGTTAAATAATGGTACAATAATCAGTTATTGGAATAAAATGTGTATTTTTCAAATTATATGTAGTCCTGGCTTTCAACGGCATGCGGATGTCCCTATGTTATGATTTCTAACGCATTGTCCATGATTTCTATCGTTATATCAATATAAAGAAACAAAGATAAATTGCCATTTCTGATGCAAAAATGCGATTTATATGTATGTTTTGATAACATAACATGCAATATACGTAAAAAAAAACTAATGTTTTACTTTCCAATATAATGATTTTTTGAAAAAAATTTTTTTTTCAACTTTCATATCATACAAACTCAGAACCAACTTGTGTCAGTAATCTCTTTCACTGTGTGTCTGCTACATGTAATTAGCCCTTAACAATACATGTGCCAGGTTATTATCTCAATCTATTGCAAAGAGCAATAGCTTGAAATTCATATTGCAAGCCAGAATTATATTCCAGCCGAAAAGTAGATATCTAATATCTTATAAACATATGAAATATCTTTTTATCAATATTTAAAGAAGATATCGTAGCACTTACGCACAGGCTTATATTCTTAAGTATGTTCTCTGTCGACCATCTATATCTATGGGGAATGGAAAAAAATTATCCCAATTGTATATTAGGTATTTTTAGTTCACCTCAACGAGGGACTATTGGAGTACCCCGGCGTCCGCGTCTACGTCTACGTCCGCGTCCCTATTTGGGCATATATCTCTGCAACTATGCATGGTAGGGTCATCAAACTTTGTATGCAGGTGCATCTTGGGCTATCTCACAGTCTCCAAGAAAATTGGGTCTCTCTGACCTATATTTTACGCTTGATTGATTTACATTCAAGTTTTTTGACGAGTTCAGATCTCAGTCACTATACATGGTAGGATCATGTAACCTTGCACATGCATGCATCTGATGGTAGGTCAGCATCCAGGCAAAATTAGGTCACTTTGACCTATATTTTACGCTTGATTGATTTACATACAAGTTTTCGGATGAGTTCAGATCTCAGTCACTATACATGGTAGTATCATGTAACCTTGCACATGCATGCATCTCTGATGGTAGGTCAACAACCAGGCAAAATTAAGTCACTTTGACCTATATTTTACGTTTGATTGATTTACATTCAAGTTTTCGGATGAGTTCAGATCTCAGTCTCACTATACATGGTAGGATCATGTAACCTTGCACATGCATGTATCTCTGATGGTTGGTCAGCATCCAGGCAAAATTAGGACACCTTGACCTATATTTTACGCTTGATTGATTTACATCCAAGTTTTCGGACGAGTTCAGATATCAGTCACTATACATGGTAGGATCATGTAACCTTGCATATGCATCCACCTCTGATGATAGATCAGCATCCAACATTGACCTATATTTTCCGCTTGATTGATTTACATTCAAGGTTTTGGACAAGTTCAGATCTCAGTCACTATACATAAGACATGCATCCCTGATGGTACAAAATGTACATCAGCATCCAGGCAAAAGTAGGTCACTTTGACTTGTGTTTTACGCATGAGTGATTTATGTTCAAGTTTTCGGACAAGTTCAAATCTCAGTCACTTGTTCCTTCGGTATTCTACTGCCTTTGTTTCACTATACATGGTAGGATCATGTAACCGTGCTCAGACATGCAAATAAGATGTCAATTCGTTACTGTGACAAAGTGCCATAACGAGGCGAACTCTGTAATTGTTGATTACCTATGTTTATAACTTTATGACAAATTTTCCTCCAAACACACCCATTAATCAAAGTGGATAAATTCAAATAAATTCACAATAAGGATGGACTGCATGGACTGCCTCCTGTCTTCTTGACTGAGACAAGAATATATTTGACGCTGTTATAAAATTCTTCTGTGATAAAGTGTAATTCGGGCTTATCAAGGGTTTGCGGAGGAGATTTTACGATGAGCGGATTAGGATAACTATAGGATCCAAGATACACATGTACGTGAAAATGTCACTCCAGACGAGTCTCATCAATCAACTCAGCGTTCGACTGTGGGGTAGGTTTTAGCACGGACCATTTGATTTTCAAGGGGAGGCCTGGGATTTTTTACCC
>MJUU01074521.1:44704-61367 GCA_002080025.1 Modiolus philippinarum
GACAAATATATTGTCGATCAGAAACTCTAACATTTTAATCACTTCTTCCTCTGTATATTTTTTCTCCGATTCGGAGTTATTTTTCACAAAGTAGGCTTGTTCTCTATCTACAACATTGTACATATATCTACGTTCACCGTTCTTACGTGAGAAACATCTATGAATTAAACCTTTCAGCCGAGATTTCAGTTGTTCATGAGGAATAGTAGTGTAAAGTGTGGAGAAGTCGAAAGTTTTAATGCTGTTACAGTGTGATAATGATCTAGAGTTTAAGATGTCAAGTAGATCTTTGGAGTTTTTCAAAATCCACATTTCATTCACACCGCTTCTTGAAAAGCAAGTATCACAGTATTTTTGAAGGCCATCTTTAACAGCTGTCAAGATGGAGGTTAGCAATTTAGATATAGTTTTGTAGAGCATTTGGCAGATCCAGCGATGTATCGTTCTTTGTATGGACATTTATGTAACTTAGGTACCCAGTACAAAGAGGGGAGATCTGTGTCTTCATCCTTGGTGGAAATTCCGAAGGAAAGCAAAACTGATTTATGGTTCTGTAATATCTCCTCCTTTGACAGAGTAGAGCTGCGTAAGTTGCGTAAACTTTACATATATGATATTTGGGAAGAATATTGTTTAACACTGAAATTTGGCAATATTTAAAAATCATATTTTGATCAATTTTTCTGAGAGTCCATAGGCAAATTCAGCAAAAATTCACACGAATGTTTTATAGAAGGTCCATTACCAAAAAATTGCTCGTATAGTTTGGATCCAATAGAAAAACTAGAGGCTTCAAGAGCCTCTAGCTCACCTGGTCAAAGGCAAGCATAGACAATAACCTCAATGATAAAGGGTCTCATTTCTAGTGTGATAATAAACCTAGATGCAATATGGCCCACTGTTTTAGAGAAGATGATCTTTGAATGTGTTTTCCCATATGGTCCAATGTTAATCTAAGTTCCCTACTGGCAGCCATCTTGTATCTGATGGGGACTTGCGGGACACATTTTTCAAATGGGACCAACTAAGGACAGTTGTGACCAAGTATGGTTCCGACTGGCCAAGTAGTCTCAGAGGAGAAGTTTCCCATAGGATCCAGTGTTGAACTATGTTGTCTGCTGGCAGCCATCTTAGATCTGATGGGAAGTTGCCGGACACATTTTTCAAAGGGGACCAACTAAGGACAGTTGCGACCAAGTATGGTTCCAATTGGCCAAGTAGTCTCAGAGGAGAAAATCTTTGAATTTGGTTTCTTATAGGGTCCAATGTTAAACTAAGTTCCCCGCTGGTGGCCATCTTGGATCTGATGGGGACTTGCCGGACACATTTTTCAAAGGGAACAAACTAAGGACAGTTGTGACCAAGTATGGTTTCAATTTGCCAAGTAGTCTCAGAGGAGAAGATCATTAAATGAGTTTTCCTATAGGGTCCAATGTTAAACTAAGTACCCCACTGGTGGCAATCTAGGATCTGATGGGGACTTGCCGGACACATTTTTCAAATGGACCAACTAAGGACAGTTGTGACCAAGTATGGTTCCAATTGGCCAAGTAGTCTTAGAGGAGATCTTTGAATGTTTTTTACTATAGGGTCTAATGTTAAACTAAGGTCCCCCTGGCGGCCATCTTGGATCTGATGGGGACTTGCCGGACACATTTTTCAAAGGGAACCAACTTAGGACAGTTGTGACCAAGTATGGTTCCAATTTGCCAAGAAGTCCCAGAGGAGAAGATCTTTGAATGTGTTTTCCCATAGCGTCCAATGTTAAACTAAGTTCCCAGCTGGTTGCCAACTTGTATGAGGCCCACAACTTCCACCATAAAGATAAAATGTAGTCCTTGACATACTAAACATTTTTGCTTTAAATCTTAACCTCTATCTCAAATCTTAATTGAAATACAAGGAAAAATGTATAGATTTACAAAAAAATTGACCTATAAAGGGCAATAACTCCTCTATACGTATTCAGGTTTTCTTCAAAATTTCTAGGTGGGTAGTTTTTGATATGCTGAACATTTTTGCAATTTAAAAGTTGACCCTTATCTGTCATAGTTTAAAGATAAAAAATAAAAAAATATCAAAATTTCGGAAAAGGGGCAATAACTCTACGACGGGTTTTCGGATTTTCTTCAAAATTGCAGGGCAGGTAGATCTTGTCATGCTGATCACTTTTATCCCCATGTCAGATTTTAGTGTCGCCTGCACCTAGCGCAGGATCGACACATAGGGATCACTATCCGTCGTCTTGCGTCCGTCTGTCTGTCCGTCTGTCCGGACAAACAGACGGACGTCTGTTTGTTTGTCTGTATGGCTCCAAAATTTTTACCTAAACCGCTTGTTACTTTCGGACGAAACTTGCAGGGTTCATTCAGTATATATTGTAGATGTGCAACATGCATTTAGTTTTTCTTTATTTTTGTTTTTCAGATTTTGAACCTATTTTTGGACTTTGTCAATTTAGCTTATTGGCGTCATAGGGGATACCCCCATTATCTGCGTCTCCTCCTAAATCGCTGAGTACTTTCGAACGAAACTTGCAGGAATGCTTCAGTATATATTGTAGATTTGCACCATGCATTTAGTTTTTCTTTATTTTTGTTTTTCCAGAATTTGAACCTATTTTTGGACTTTGTCATTTTAGCTTATTGGAGTCATAGGGTATACCTCTATTATCCGCAACTCCTCCTAGACCGCTTGTTACTTTCCAACCAAACTTGCAAGAAAGCTTAAATATATATTGCAGATGTGCACCATGCATTTAGTTTTTGATTAATTTAGATTTTTTCGATTTTTAGCTATCTTTGGACTTTTGTCATTTAGCTTATTGGCGTCATAGGGTATACCTTCATTATCCGCATCTCCTCCTAAACCGCTTGGTACTTCGAACGAAACTTGCAGGAATGCTTCAGTATATATTGTAGATGTGCATCATGCATTTAGTTTTTCATTTTTTTTCAGGTTTTCTAGCTATCTTTGGACTTCTTTATTTTAGCTCATTGGAGTCTTAAGTGTATGCCTCCATTCATGGCAACTCCTAGACCGCTTGATACTTTTCACCCAAACATGCAGAATGCTTCAATATATATTGTAGATGTGCCTGTTATTTTTATCTTCTTTAATTTTGATTTTTTTTTCTGATTTTCTTTGGACTTTGTCATTATATAACAAAACAGGAATTATATATATAGTGCAGGCGACACATGTGTTCCGTGGAACACCCATGCATTTTTGATATCTGTAATAGTTTTTGAGTTATTTGCTATTTTTAGTAACGGCAGCCATGTTGTTTGGTCATCGGACTAATCGAACACAATTTTGAATCTACATACCCTGGTAATGATTCAGGCCAACTTTGGTTAAATTCTGTTCAGCGGTTTCAGTGGAGAAGATTTTTTAAAAAGTTTACGACGGACGGACGGACGACGGACGGACGCCAAGTGATGGCAATAGCTCACATGGCCTTTTAGTCCAGGTGAGCTAAAAACGTGACCGCCAGCGCCAATTATAATTTGACATTGGACATCATTGTGTCGCCTGCACCTAGTGCAGGATCGACACATAGAGATCACTATCCGTCGTCTTGCGTCCGTCTGTCCGTCCGTCCGTCTGTATGGCTCCAAAATTTTTACCATTATCCGCATCTCCTCCTAAACCACTGGGTACTTTCCAATGAAACTTGCAGGAATGCTTCAGTATGTATTGAAGATGTGCACCATGCATTTAGTTTTTTTTATGTCACCCCAGACGTAGTCGGGTGACATGTTGTTATTCTACGTTTCTTCTGATTATGTCACCCCAGACTTTGTCGAGGTGACATGTTGTTATTCTACGTTTCTTCTGGTTATTATTATGTCACCCCAGACTTTGTCGGGGTGACATGTTGTTATTCTACGTTTCTTCTGGTTATTATTATTATTATTTTTCCAATAATTTTTGTCCGAGCGATTATTTTGAAATGGCTGGACCAATTGCTTTCAAACTTGGCACAAAGTTAGATCACCATCTGAAGTTGTATGCTGTGCATTTAAAATTTTCAAAATGGCCGCCATTTCCAAGATGGCCGCCAAAAATACATCAAAATTTCAACATTGTCGGAATTCAACAAAAATTGATTTCTAGGTAGATTTTGAGGCTGCGAACAAGATGGGATCATCGAATCTGTTGTCTGGGGTGACATCGGCTATTGCTTGCAATTGCAAATCTAGTTATTATTCTTCTTCTTCCAATAATTTTTGTCCGAGCGATTATTTTGAAATGGCTGGACCAATTGCTTTCAAACTTGGTACAAAGTTAGAAGACCATCTGAAGTTATATGCTGTGGGTTTAAAATTTTCAAAATGGCCACCATTTCCAAGATGGCCGCCAAAATACGTCAAAATTTCAACATTGTCCGATTTCAACGAAAATTGATTTCTAGGTAGATTTTGAGGCTGCGAACAAGATGGAATCATCGAATGGGGAGTCTGGGGTGACATCGGCTATTGCTTGCAATTGCAAATCTAGTTTTATTTATGTTTTTCCAGGTTTTGAAGCTATATTTGGACTTTGTCATTTTTAGCTTTTTGGAGTCAAATGGTATACCTCTATTATCTGCAACTCCTCCTAGACCGCTTGGTACTTTTAAACTAAACTTGCGAAAATGCTTCAATATATATTGCAGATGTGCACCATGCATTTAGTTTTTGATTAATTTTTTTTTTAGATTTTCTAGCAATGTTTGGACTTAGTCATTTTAGCGTATTGGAGTCATAGCTATATAGTGTATATACCTCCATTATCCGCTACTCCACCTAGACCGCTTGGTCCTTTCAACCAAAGTTGCAGGGATGCTTCAATATATATTGCAGAAGTGTACCATGTATTTAGTTTTTGATTAATTTTGATTTTTTTAGATTTTCTAGCTATGATTGAACTTTGTCATTTCAGCTTATTGAAGTTATAAGGGTATGCCTCCATTAACCGCAACTCCTCAGAACTTGGTACTTTCCAACCAGAATGTTGTAGATGTGCCCATGCATTTTGATTTTGATTTTTTTCTGATTATCATTGGGCTTTGTCATTATATAGCACAAAACAGGACTTCTTTATATATATATATAGTGCAGGCGACACATGTGTTCCGCGGAACACCCATGCATTTTTTTATTATGGGTTCTGAAATCCCTAAAGCAATTTCAACAAAACTTAATAGGAAATGTTGTATAGAAGGCAATTGCTAATTTAATTTCGAGCCGAATAAAAACATAGCTGCCAGCACTGCACTAAGTTTAACACGGCACCTTTTGGGTTTACATTATCTAGGCAATTTTAATTAAAATGTGCTGGAATGATGTAGGGCAGTTTTCTTATATAAACTGTTCATTTCGTTCTGATTGGACTAAAAACATGACCGTTTGCACAGAACATACTTTTAAATAAGACCTTATGAATGTTATGGCAAAACATCATTTTCATCATCTGCTATGAAACTATTGAACAAAATTTAATTTAACTGTACTATAATGATGTAGGTCCTTTACAAAGATTGCTCGTTTCTCTTCGATTTGACAAAGACAGGGCAGCATGCATGAAGCAAATATAGCTTAAAATAAGATCTGTTGAAAATGGGGATAGTAACAAATGGTAAAGATCTGAAATTCAAAGGGTAAAGCATGTACAAAACCACCGGAAAATTGTCAATCATAATGGTATGGCTTGTTACAGGCATGTCAAAAGAAATGGTGGGTTAAATCATATATTTCTCTTCTTCTCTAAAACCCCTGAAGCAAATTCAATTAGACTTTACAGGCATGTTTTAAAGAATGTCTTATACATAAATTCCTTGTTTGGATCCGATGCAAGCAAAGACATGTCAGTTGCGCAGAACACAGTTTAATGTCGGACTCCTTGGCAAAAACATCATGTTCATCATCTCGCCCTGAAACTATCGAAGCAAATTCAAATAACTACTGAGATGATGTAGGGAAGGTCCTTTTCAAATAACTAAATACCGGGGTTACTGTGAATTTACCTTCTGCATATGCGCATTTCGACAACTTATGTCTCTTCCGTGCAGATAAAGGTTGCCCATTTCGTTCAGATTCAACAAAAACGTGGTCATCAGCACCCGTCTACTTTAACATTGGCCCTATGGGAAAATATCATCTGAAACCCCTGAGGCAAATTCCACAAAACTTTACAAGAATGGTGTAAAGAAGATGCTCGACAATAATTGCTCATTTTATTTGGATCAGTTAAAACATGGCCGCCAGCACGGAATTTAATTTATATCACTTGGCGTACGTCACTCGTCTGCCGTAAGCTTTTTTTAAAATCTGCTCTTAAACCATTGGGCCAATTGGAACCAAACTTGGTCACAATAGTCTTTAGGGGATCCCCTTTAAAAATGTATGGGGCAAGTCCGCATCTCATCTAAGATGAACGCCAGCGGGGAACTTAGTTTAGAATTGAACACCATATTCAAAGATTTTCTCCTTCGAAAATACTTGGTTGCAATAGTCCTTAGTGTGCCAGGCAGGTATGCACATTATCAAAGATGGCCGCCAGCGGTGAACTTAATCTAACATTTGACCCTATGGCAAAACATCTAAACTGAAACTGCTTTGTCAATTTAAACCAAACATGGTCTCAATAGTCCTTAGTTAGCCCCCTTGAAAATGTGTCTAGTGAAGTCCTCATCTTATCCAAGATTGCCGCCAGCGGGAAACATGGTTTTAACATTGGACCTTATGGGAAAACATTTTAAGATTTTCTGTGAAACCACAGAGCATATTGGAACAAAACTTTTGCCCAGTAGTCCTTGTGTCTCCTTTTAAAATGTGTCTGGAAAGTCCATACCTACTCCAAGATAGCCACCAAAGGGAAACTTAATTAAACATTGGATCCTATGGAACAACGTATTCAAAGATCTACTGCCCTGAAAGTATTTGGACAATTATTACCATACTTGGTCACAATGGTCCTTAGTTGGTCCCTTTGGAAAAATGTGTTCGGCATTAATAATGAAAGGATATGGAGTAAATGCTCATGTGACAGTCTCTAAATACATGATGAAATCAAGTAACGACACAACGCTTTTCTTGTTCTTCTTCACCTTCAAATCACCATGAGGTATGTCCACACTGCACCCAAGATATGCGCGGAGCATAAACCAGCGGGGAAAATAGTTTAACATTGTACACTATGGGAAGCATTCGAACACTTCCCTTTTGAGGCTGCAAAGCCAATGGAAACCAAACTTGGTCACAATAGTCCTTGGGTAATCACCTGTAAAATGTGTATGGGAAGAGTGCATTTCTACCAGCATGGAACTTAGCTTGACACTGGACAATATAGGAAAATAGATTCAAAGATCTCTGAAAATACTTGACCAAATTGGAACCAAACTTTGCCAAACTGGTTCTTAAATGGTCCCCTTCCAGAAAGGTGACACTAAGTCTGCACTGCGTCCAAAATATCTGCAAGTTGGGAGCATAGTTTAAATTTAAATCATATAATATCAATGTCTATTCACAAATTGAAAAATAGACCCTTAAATAATTGGAATTATTTTGACTTGTGTGTTCGTAATGGCCGATGTGAGGGAAACAGGCACTTGAGAGCCATCTGTACATTGGACCCTATGAGAAAAAAAACATCATATCTGACCTCTAACCATTGAAGTAAACTAAACTACACTGGAATAATGAAAGAAGGCTTGTTTATTAAGACTTCACATTTCGTTCCATATGGCTGCAGCGCGGAACACAGTTTGTAACTAGCCCAAATGGAAAATCATATCTGAAATCCGTAAAACAAACTCGGACCAAATTAACAGGAATGTTGTAAAAAAGGGTCCTTTACAAATATTGCCCATTTAGTTGGAGCCGATAAAACATGACCGCCAGCACCGAAACTATTCAATTGAATTTAACCAAATTGTATCGGAATGATATGAGGAAGTTTCTTTACAAAGGCTGCTCTTTCATTTCGATTTTACAAAAAACGTGGCTGCCAGCGCGAAACATAGTAAAACACTGGACCTATGTTGAAATCGTATTTTGATGATCTCTTAAATTAAACCTTAAACCAATTCAACCAAACATTGTAGGAATGTTGTCTTCAACAATAATCTAAATGCTTGTTTCGATTTGAACCAACAAAAAAACAAGGCCATCAGCGCGAAACAATAAAACGTATGGGAAATTCACCATTTTCATCATCTGCTCTGAAACTGTTAAAGCAAATACCTTTACTGTATTGATAAAGGGAAGAACCCTACAAAGATTGTTCACTTTGTTCTGATTCAACAAAAACATGTCTAAAAGCGCGGGGCATAATTTAACATTAGCCATATTGGAAAATAATATATTTATCATCTTCTCTGAAAACCCTGTAGTAAATTCAATCAAAGTTTACAGGAATTTTGTATAGAAGGTCTTTTACAATAATTGCTCATTTCGTTTGGATCCGATAAAAAAATGGCCACCAGCGCTGATTATATTTTAACAATGGACTAACATTTTCATAACAATTTGTCAGACTCAGTCTGAGAGCCCCTAGTCGTAATATGCTCTAAAACTAGTAAAGCAAATGCAACCCAACTGTACTACAATGATGTAATGGATTTCCTTAAAAATAATTTCAACTGGATCGGGCAAAAAATATGGTTGCCAGTTGGTTAATATAAAGCTTGACATTAGACCCACTGATAAAACATCATATTTCAGCCACCAGTATTGGCATTTTGCTAAGAAGCTTTTTGTCAGGTGAGCTATATAGGCTAAGTCATCGAGCTTCTAGTTAAAAGCACTCTTTATTGGGTAGCTGGTAACATTTAATGCCATAAGCCCAAAACATTCAACTAACAAAATATTTCATTCTTCTGTAAGAGAAACTCACCGTTTCAATCCAAGGATGTCTTGTTGAGAAGCACTCAGAGTCAATGTTATCTGATATTGGTCTTTAGCATCTTGAATAGCATTTCGCATTGAGTCGATTGTGGAGATGGTGATCTGCAGTTCTTTTCTTCAACTTTACTTTTGCCTGCACTTCGCTGGCATTTTGTGAATAATAACCTACATGTTAGTCAGTAGTCCGGTGTTTTGCCTGAAAACCGATATTATTTGGAAACTTGCAGTATACATACATTTTTGAAAATTTTGTTTAAAACAAAGCAGTATCTCCCTCGTGCGAAGTCCACCTGAAGAAAATATTTTGTTATTCATATTGGTCAAGTACGGCTTTATAAGTCTTAAATGACTATCTGTGTCAAAAACAATAAATGACAAAGTTGCATAATATACGGTAAATTTCGTTATGCTGTACACGTGTTTCAAGGAGCAACTTCGATTCTAATATGGCTTCCTGTATTAGCTTTGTAAATAGAGTCATGTTATAATACCAATATAACACTCTTAGCACATGCGCAAAAGATGCATAGTTTCTGTTGTATATTTTGAATCTATTTTTCATTTCAACTGTCAAAATTTACCATCCACCAACAAATTTTTAATTAAATGTGTTTCCGAAATTCATTATGGAATTTTTTTTTCTACTTGAAAAGGCAATGTTCGGGACAAACTTTAATTTTCCTACTTGTGACGTCACAAATAAAATCGTAATGTCCGGTTCGTCAGCAGCGTTGGTTGGAAAGTTTGAATGGAGATTATATGAATCTAACACCGGTGAAAAGGCAAGATCAAGAAATCTCAGACACCCAAGGGTAAGATTTCAATATTTCTCTGACGAGGCTTGCCGAGTCAGAGAACCATTGAAATCTTACCCGAGGGTGTCTGAGATTTCTAAATCTTGCAGTTTCAACGGTGTTTGATTTATTTTCTCACTTTTGTAATGACTAACTACGATTTATTTACCACCAAGCCGTACTTGACATCCGACGTTCCTAAGCGACGACAATGACGTCCGAATACGTTGCTTGGCAATTTCTGTCTTGTACCGGGGGGTACAAGACAAGGAAATCTCACACCGCTAAAAATAGGAACTGCTCTATCTCAAAAGTGAGAATAAAAGGACTTGAGGCATTTTCTACAGTTAGAATAGCAATTAAATCAAACAAAAGAAAGTTTTTATTGTATTTGTGGAAAGTGTTTTGTCAGCGAGTTTGTTTATCAAAATCAAAATGTTACGGAACCATTAGATAGTCGCTGCTCGCTTCGGGTATAAAATGGGTGAAATTTCCATATTAGAATCGAAATAAATCATACCCGCCAAATACTATATTGTCATTATAACATGGGCTTTCGTTGCTTTTGCATATTTTACCCCTCGCTAACGCTCGGGATGAAATATTTGCAAAAACAACTCAAGCCCATGTTATAATGACAATATAGTATGGCGGCCATGTTTTATTTCTTAAATAAATTGTACCACAGTCCATAAAAGGAAAGCCAAATACATAAATATGCTTATTAATCTCGTTAATAAGTTGCATAATAGTTATGCCGTACACGTGTTTCAAGGAGTAACTTCGAATAAGTTGTTCAACGGTCCAAAAAAGGAAAGCCAAACACATCAGGCGCGGATCCAGGAAATTATAAAGGGTGAGTTCCTAATTTTATTGATAGAAAAATATCGCGAAAATTTTGGGGGTATTTCTTAGTAAAACCCCAGGATATTCATTAAAAAATACATGATTGTCCGAAAAAAAGGGGGGGGTTCCAACCCCCGGAACCCCCCCCCCCCCGGATCCGCCAATGTACGTGATTATTCCTTATTAATCTTGTTAATAAATAGGTTTATATGGTATCAACGCGATATATGGATATAAAAAATAATTTATCACAGATATAATGATTTTGTTCTTTCGGGTACGTTTCAGTTAAAAATCCGTTTCAGTATGTTACCGTTACAAATTCTTTTTATCCGGTACTCTTGCAGTTAGTTTTCCAAGTTCATTTGGTGACAGGCCTGAATATCTACGGTGTATTTACTGTATGCATTCGATTTATTGCGATTTCTTTGTAACTGGTGAATAAAAATATTCACAAAATATTCACCGCTGGGCAAAATTGTAATGATACCCCTCCCAAACAAAGTTTGGCGGGTATATAGGAATCACCATGTCCGTCCATGTACATTGTCAGCACATGTCCTCCTAAAAAGCTGGTTGGATTTGGTGAAATGTTACACAATTATAGTAGAAGATGTGCATGAAGTAATATGGTTGTTGTCCGAAATTTTGAAGGGAGATAATTATTCTTTGATTTTTTTCTTGAAAGAAAGATGGAGGTATATCATTGTGTGCATACTTTGTTGTGTCACATTTGTACTGTGTCCACAGCTGTAATGTGTCCACACACACTTAAATTTATATTTTACACTTGTCATGATGCTTCAGGGTTCAATTNGGGGGGGGGGGGTATAACTGGCTGCCATTCGGCGAAAGCTCTAGTTTTATCTCTTTTACACTGTTTGTGTTAT
Organism: Modiolus philippinarum; assembly: GCA_002080025.1. Taxonomy (NCBI): domain Eukaryota; kingdom Metazoa; phylum Mollusca; class Bivalvia; order Mytilida; family Modiolidae; genus Modiolus; species Modiolus philippinarum. The sequence goes on from MJUU01074521.1 coordinate 56,126, forward strand.
GCGGTAAAGTGTTAGAGCTGCTTAATATATTTGCCTTTACTCTGCATGGTCTTTACCTAAAGTAAATGTCTTCAAAGGAGAAAACTTTATAAGTTGGTAGAACTTGTGTCTTATATAAACTAAATTTCGTCATATACAACTTTCGAATTATCAGCACTGGAGTGTAGATAGTTTTTTATATATGTTTATTTTGGCAAGTAAAATATCTATAGCAGTGTATTATCAAGAGAAATCTTCGACTTTGTCTTCTCTTTTTAGGACCCCGGGACGAATGTCCGGAGAGCTAAGCCTGTATCGCTCACCTGGCTTTCAGTTGCCACAATCAAGCGCACATTTTTACCAATATCATGAACTGTATTTTATATAAGTCTGATCATGTTTTACTATATTTCTTTATTGGGCTTTTTTGACAAAAACCTTCTTGCTAAGGACCAGTTTTGAAGTTGAGACATCATTTTGTAAATGGTGGTCTATGACAATTTTTAACACCATATTTTTTAAGTAACGACTTCAATACTTATTTGGAAACCAAATTTCATTGAAATCGGACAATGTTGAATTTTCCCGCCTTTTTTGGTGGGCATTTTGAAAATGGCGGTCAACAAACAATTTTCAAATCCGGTTTTGAAATGGCAACATCCTTATCTATTTGGAAACCAAATTTCATTGAAATCAGACAATGTTGAATTTTCCCGCCTTATTTGGCGATCATTTTTTAAAATGGCGATCAACGATCAATTTTTGACATCAGTTTTGAATTTGCAACATCAATACCTATTTGGAAACCAAATTTCATTGAAATCGGACAATGTTGAATTTTCCCACCTTTTATGGCGGCCATTTTGAAAATGGCAGTCAACGAACAATTTTCAACAACGGTTTTGAAGTCGCAACATCAATATCCACTTGGAAACCTAATTTCATTGAAATCGGACAATGTTGAATTTTCCCGCTTTTTTTGGCAGTCATTCTGAAAATGACTGTCAGCAAACAAATTTTAACATCAGTTTTGAAGTTGAAACATTAATATCTACATGTATTTGGAAACCAAATTTCATTGAAATCGAACAATGTTAAATTTTCCTACGTTTTATGGTGGCCATTTTGAAAATGGCGGTCAACAAACAATTTTCAAATCCGGTTTTGAAGTCGCAACATCAATATCTATTTGGAAACCAACTTTCATTAAAATCAGACAATGTTGAATTTTCCCGCCTTTTTTGGCAGCCATTTTTAAAATGGCCGTCAACGAACAATTTTAAGCATCGGTTTTGAAGTTGCAACATCAATACCTATTAGGAAAACAAATTTCATTGAAATCGAACAATGTTAAATTTTCCTACGTTTTATGGTGGCCATTTTGAAAATAGCGGTCAACAAACAATTTTCAAATCCGGTTTTGAAGTCGCAACATCAATATCTATTTGGAAACCAACTTTCATTAAAATCAGACAATGTTGAATTTTCCCGCCTTTTTTGGCAGCCATTTTTAAAATGGCCGTCGACGAACAATTTTAAGCATCGGTTTTGAAGCTGCAACATCAATACCTATTAGGAAAACAAATTTCATTGAAATCGGATAATGTTGAATTTTCCCGCATTTTTGGTGGCCATTTTGAAAATGGCGGTCAACGAAAAATTGTCAACACCAGTTTTGAAGTCGCAACATCAATATCTATTTGGAAACCAAATTTCTTTGATATCGGACAATGTTGAATTTTCCCGCCTTTTTTGGATAGCCATCTTAAAAATGGCAGTCGACGAATAATTTTCAACACCAGTTTTGAAGTTGCCACAAAAGGTAAACATTTTATCAATTTACACTTAACCTTCATCTTCTATAGTTTTGGAAATAATAGACGAAAAATATGAAAATTTTGAAAATTCCGTGAAAAAAGGGCAAAAACTCCTACAAGGGTTTTGGATTTTCTTCAAAATTTTAGGGTGGGTAGATCTTGATTTTCTGAACGTTTTTGCAATTTACACTTGACCTCTATCTGTAACACTTTTTGAAATAAAAAATAAAAATTGCAAAAAAATTGAAAATTCTACCGGAAAAGGGCAATAACTCCGAGACGGGTTTTCAGATTTTGTTCAAAATTGCACGGTAAGTAGATCTCATCATGCTTATCATTTTAACACCTTATCAGATTTTTTATATCTGTAACAGTTCTCTAGTTATTGGCCAAAAACTGCAATTTACCCCTATGTTCTATTTTTAGCAATGGCGGCCATGTTGTTTGACTAGCCAACTAATCGAACACAATTTTGAAACTTCATACCCTGATGATGCTTCAGGCCTATTTTGGTTACAATTGGTTGCGCAGTTTCAGAGGAGAAGATTTTTGAAATTGTTGACGGACGACGGACGGACGGACGATGGACGACGGACGCAAAGTGATGGCAATAGCTCACATGGCCTTGGTGAGCTAAAAAAAAAGGAAACTTCAACCTTGCATCTAGAAGGTAGATTTTTAGTGGTAGGGTGTTCATATGTGACTTCCTTGTTATGTGAGCTTTCTAAAAGTACCATATTTGCAGATATTTTGACATTGACCTCCCATGGATGGTAATTTTTTAAATAATTCTAACCTTTCTTTAAGAAGGTAGGCCTTTAGTGGTAGGATTTTCATATTTGATATGTAACTTCCTTATGATGAGAGTTTTCTGAAAGTGCCATATTTGTAGACATCTTAACATCGCACTAAGGGCATTTTATGCCCCGTCTACGAAGTAGGAGGGGTATATGGTTTTCGGGTATGTTGTCCGTCCGTACATCCGTCCGCCCGTAATGCTCAGGTTAAGGTTTAGGTTGAAGGTAGTTTACCTTGAAGGAGGTATGATATCTTGATGAAACTTTGTGTACAGATAGGCCATGACATGAACTGCAACATTTTGGAATGAAACAGATGCTGTGACCTCAGGGTCATGGGTCATTGACTTTGAATATCAGGAGTGAATATTTGATATACTACAGGTTAAGGTTTAGGTTGAAGGTAGTTTACCTTGAAGGGGATTTGATATCTTGATGAAACTTTGTATTCAGATGGACCATGAAATGAACTGCAACATTTTGGAAGGAAACGGATGCTATGACCTCAATGTCATGGTTCAATGACTTAGAATATTAGGAGTGAATGTTAGATATAGACCTTTTTATTCACAAATTCATGAGTGCCTCCATTGCCAACTTCCGAATGTACTTGTTACCGGAAGGGTGTAACGTTCGTAACACCTCGGCTTTGCCGCTATATCGGTAAATGGTTTAATGCTACAGGTGTCATACTCCAATCGTTAATTACTCCAATAACACCTGTTGAGAAATTGATCATAACCTATCTATGTGATAAAACAGTTTTTATGACATCAAAGAAACCTCCTAATATATATTAATATTTTACAAATAACTGTTAATTAAGCAGAGAAGTTCGATATTTTACAAGTTGATTAAGAAAACTGAACTTTGTTTTGAAGGAAGAGAAATCAAATTCACATGTAATTATAGATTAATAAATTAATCATTTATATTTCAGAAAAAAATATTTGAAGCATTCTTGATAGATTTTCAGAAAGTTTGGAAAAATAATTTGAATATCAATATTTTTATAAGGATTTTAATGTGCATATACAAGCTCTTAAAATTTTTGCTCACGTTCATGACATTGTAGAAATAGACATTTATTCAGCTAACCAGAACAATAAAAAATAATAATAAATTTATGATGAACGCTTTGAAATATCTGCTTTCTGAAACATTCTGTATTAGTTTATAAAGTTTTAAAAAAAGAAGTATTTAATTCAAATGGTATCTGGTAATATTATTTTTGTACAGAAGAAATGCAAATCGGCAAGACAATTACATCAAATATGTAATTGAAGTCAAGTCAAGTCAAGTTTAATACAACTTAGGCACAGTATATGTGCTACAAGAGGTTTACAAACATGTTTTCATACAGTACATAAATGCAACAACAGATAGAACAATTAAGATGTAATTGAACTTCTTTTCTTTTATTTTAATAATGCACGGGAATGTCATTATGAAAGAATAAAAATTAAAAAAAAAGTTTTATGAAACAAAATAATTTCACACCTCAAAACACACAAATTTATCAAAAAATAAAGATTAAATGCACAATTTGAGATTTGAGTTCAAGGACAGCGTGCAACTTGTCGAAATTCAAAAAATTCAAATAACATATTGCAACTATTTATTCCCTTATTTTATGACTAGTGTTTCTTTAATCTCTTTTCAGATGGGGTTCGTACTATATTTCGGAGATGAATTGGTTTATGCAATGAAAATATTGACTATTACCAAATTTTGATATTGGCCTGGGTTACCTTCCTCCGACCACTGAAAGATATAGGCATAATTTTTGTGCTAGAAAGGTGCAGTCCAACTGGAAAGTGGTTTTGTGTGATGTTGGAATTGTACTTTGTTCTATTTCTGAGAAAAATATATGTGTAGAAATAAATTATTTGTGAAATTTTATTTTAAAAAACGTGGTAAATGAAAATTCTATTTAAAATCCACTACCTCATTTCTTTGTGGAAGCAATCAATGGGTCATAAGATTGGTTTAAACAATTACACTGATCTGTATATTAAGGACACGGGTCATGCCTCTAGGTGTAATAGTCGCTGTAATAGTCTACCTGGACACAACCATTTATTGTCACCTGGACGGAAACATGAATTGCTGAATTATGTAATATTCTACAATACGCAAAAAATTTATGGAAAAAACGTTGATTTTCATATTAACTGCATTTTGCAATTTATTAAGTTATAGAAATTTAATTTGAACACGTATATTCTTTCAGAACGGATACCTGTTTGAAATAAAAATGTCAAAATTCTATTTTTTATTAATTAATCAAGACAAATGACCATACCTTGCCACGGTAAAAATCGAGTCTACACCCTCTTAATGGCGGACGACTATGCGGCACCTGGTGGTCAAGTTCGATAACTCTGTAATCACCAGTTTCTGAAAGCGTCTATACCACAGGTAATTAAGGTTTAGGTTGATAGTACTGTAGTTATTGATTTCTTGATGAAACTTTGTATAATTAAACATCATAACATGAACAGCAATGTTTTAGTGCCAAACAGATGCTATGACTTCAAGTTCATGGTTCATTGGTTTTGAAGTTTATGATTGAATTTTTATACGACCGCAAAAAAAATTTTGAGGTCGTATATTGGTATGATACTGGCGGCGTCGTCGTCGGCGTCG
>MJUU01074521.1:71788-106545 GCA_002080025.1 Modiolus philippinarum
TAAACTACATAATGATAATTAAACGCATGCAAAGTATCAAAAAATTCTATAACAGATTTTTCAAACTATCCTCTCATAGGATCATTTTCCCCATCATTTCTATGTAAAACCCTGAAATTTTCAATTTCAGATTTTGCGCTTAAATGCTCGGTGACCCCCAAATTTCATTTTACATTTTGAACAATAATACAATTATGTTTCTACACAGAAAATTGTACAAAATTCTATAATAGGAAATTAATACCCTGCAGACACCTTAAATCATCATCAAAACTTTAATTTTTGATCGTTTACAGCATGAGTGGTTACCCTGTCTGACAAACAGCCATAACAAAACCCTATGTTAAAGGGTTTTATTTCAAACTATGTACCCTGCTGGCAGTCATCTTGGATGAGTTGCTGGCCTTCCTTCAGAACATCTTTATGAAGGGAAATAACACAAGATGTTTGCGACTTATTTTGATTCTTAACGGCCAGGCAGTTTCATAGAGAATGATTGATGAATATGCTTGCCCTAGGGTCAAATATTTGAAACTATTTTCAACACTAGAAGTCATCTCCCGTGACATAATGACATAATAAACCATCAAAGGACTATTATGACTGTGTTTGGTTTAGCAGTTCCAGAGAAGAACTTCTAAAAGTTAGTCCAATGTTAGACTATGTGCCAACTTGCAGCTATCTTGGATGGGGTCCGAAAATGCCAGAAAAAATATTAACAGGAGCAACCAAAACTAAGTATGTTATTACTTAGTTTGATTGAAATTATCCCAGTGGTTTCAGAGGTTTTTAAAATGCATTTTCATATTTTCCAATGTTAAACTATGATTTCAACTGGTGGTCATCTTGGATAAGTTGCGGACCTGCCGAACACAACTTGAAAATATAACAACCAAAAGCCATTATTAGAATGATTGGTTCTAATTCGCAGAGTTGTTTCAAAGAAAAGATTCTTGAATGAAAAGTTCACGACCGATGGACTGACAATGGACGCCAAGTGATGGAAAAACTTATCCAGGTCATATAGATGAGCTAAAAACTCCAGATACCCCATCCATTTACATCTGATATAGAAACATTAAATCAAGTGCATGGTAAAATGCAAGTTAAGATCATTTTGGCACTTTATATGACATACGAATGCTAAAATTAAATGCATTAATGTGACCAGAAATGATATACTTCCTTAGCAACCATCAGATTCCTTTTGAAACTAAAGGGATATTGTTTCAAATTTGAAAAAGGAATATGTCTATAAATTTTTAAACAGCAATTGTTTATACGATGTTATATCTATTCTAAATCACAAAACAAGTATGATTTTCTCGTCAATCAATAATACGAACATTATGAGACATCAACATGGAAGAATCATCAATAATTCAACAGAATAATTTACATTCTTGTTTTCCCTTTAATCAGAGACATATGTTTGTATATTTCCGCTATTGTCAACATACTAGTACTGAACGGATATTGCGAAAAGCTTTCATAAATCAAATAAATCAAATGTTTAGGATGCTAAAAACTCAGTACACCAAATTTTTCTTGATCGTTAGAAACATCTTTTTAATTTTGTGAAGCCTTTTGGCCTGGAGACAGCAAACGAACACCATCTACGAATGGCATTAAAAACTTGGTATCTCACCACATTGAAAATTTCATTGAAAATGTCGTAAAAATCTTAATAATGATAAAATCGGATATATCGAATAAACTTTACTGGCGCCCGGTAAAAGATATCGCCATTTACTTTTTTTCCTCATATTAACAGAAATCAAATAAAGCCTTTCAATGGAAAACTTTGAAGCACAACATCATTTAATAAATTCAGAAGGCATAGAAAAACACTGTAAAATTACCTATAGTACTTTCCCGTCTCATTTGCCAGTGATTCTTCTACAGCACAATATATAGTAGTCTGGGCTCCTTCTTTCGCAGTTTTCAGGAAACCGGCTTTTGCAACAATGTCATATAACAGCTGCCTGGCGGTTGCTAGACGACCCTTTAGAGCATGTCTTGCTAATTCTGTATCAATGGCACCAGGGTGTAATGAATATGTTGTTACTCCGGTACCTTCATCATAAACAGGGTTGGATTAGAGCATATATATACACAGAGAACAGAAAAAACAGAGCTGTCGCCGAATGCCAACCAGTTATACCCCCGCTCATTGAACACTGAATCAATATGGAAAGTGTAAATCTAAGTGTCTGGGGACACAATAAAGGTGTGTACTCAGTACAAGTGTAGACACAAATCAAGTTTGGACACAACGAAAATTTCTCAAGAAATAATGAAGAAAAAATCAAAGTTATTGCCAAAAAAAGCAGACGAGTTAGGGACTTGAAAAGGGGATACACTGTACAACTCATCATACAAAAGTTTCAGACCAAATTTCAAACCATTACTACATACAGAAGCTGGGAAATCTTTGACAAAAAATTTCAATGTATGGCTTTAATGGAAAAAAAAATCAAAGTTATCGTCAAACAGGAAGTAGATGAGTTATGGACGTGAAAAGGGGAGACACGGTAAAACTCATCATAATTAAGCTGATGACAAAATATCAAATCATTACTACATGTACAACTACATAGAGAAGCTCAGAAATCCTTTGCCAAAAATTTCAATATATGGCTATAATGGGGAAAAGCCAAAGTTATTGTTAAACAGTAAAAGAGTGATGAACTATAAAAGGGGACATACAGATTAACTCATCATACTAAAGCTTAAAACCAAATATCAAATCATCACTACATACACAAGCTGAGAAATCCTTGACGAAATATGATCCAGAGGGACACACAGGCAGACAGACGGAAAAGGATAAAACAGTATACCCCTCTCCTACGGAGCGGATGTATTATCTTAAAGGTTTACATTGTTCACAGATAACAAATTTACAACAGCAATACTAATAAACGAGCACATCCATTAGAAATCTAGTAAAAGATAGAGGATTCCATTATAGAAAGTCAAGAAATGTCAAAGAGAAGCTAATCGATTTGTGTCTTTTCGAATTTGTGTAACAAATGATGATATCCACACAGTCGCACTTTCTATTGTATATCATAATACTAGTTTACAATGGTTGCCGTTTTGAGACCTTCAATAAAAATACCTCAGAAGTATGTGTATTTTTACTACTCTGTCTCCCTTGATCTTATTTATTATCTCTGAAGATTTGTGTCAGCCTGTTTTGGTTTTGTATCTAATGATCTCGATTTATCAGTGCCTCGGTGTAATTTTGCGTACAATTGGCTAACGGGTATTTTTGTATCTGTCAAGGAAAATCTACCCAACAGGATTTAACTTTTTCTAAGAAATTAAAGATACAAGAAAACGATTAAGACATAAGAAATAATGCAGACATTACAAAACAACAACTAAAGTTTACCTTGTAATTTTTTGGCTAACTCTCGAGTAAAAAGGACATTGGCAAGTTTGCTGTGAGAATACGCCACCATCGTGTTATAATGTTTCTCTCTGTTGATGTCATTAAAATCTATTTGTCCAGCTGAAAATACAATAGACATATATCAAAGGATAATAGTCCCAAACTGTCTTCGATGGATAGTAAGTAAGTAAGTAAGTAAGTAATATTTATTAAACAAATCACTGGCCCATGGAGGCATATAACAGTACAAACATATATGATTAGACACAACAAACTAAATTGTAATAAAATTATAAATATTGTAATTTGTTGAAGCGAGTGTGGTCAAATATCTATCATTCAACAAGTTGCAATGGCAATTCTATAAATTCAATAATATACATGTACTTAAAAGAGAATAAGCATAAATAAAGTCATACCTATCCCGTGTCAACCGCACAGCAGGTAGCATGATTTGGTACCCTCTGTGCAGCAGATACCAGGGGTCGATGCCATTAGGTGATAAAGAAAATACAAAATTGTTGCAACATATAAAATCAAGTATAATGTTTTATGTTATTTAATATTATTGAATTAAAACTTTGAAATGTTACATTGTTCCACTAGTCCTGCCTGTGCCCAGAGCAATCAGACCAACATACTAGGATAGTCTGAATGCAAGGGGCACCAGGAGACGATGCCTAAGAGGACTAGATAAGATGGCAGATGTATTACCCGTGTCAAGAGCACAGCAGACAGCATTACAGGTGGCCACTGTACAGTTGACACCAGGGGACGATGCCTACTAATGTTGACACAATCTACCAAGGAACATATAAAATTTTGAACAAAATGGACAATAAATGAATATTATGGAAGATGCACAAGGATAAAATTTACAATTCTGAGTCTTCTATGCTGAATATCCATATGGTTTTGTCTTTATCATTAAGATTATCAAAATTCCTATTCTTTTCCGAAATCCCAGAGAGCATGATATAACGGTCTTCTTCGAATTTCGGACAATTTAGTAGAAAATGAATTTCATCTTCTATACTATTTGAATTGCATTTAGTACAAAGCCTTTCTTGTCGGGGAGTACCCTGGTATCGACCTAACTCTATTTGTAACCTGTGTGAGGAAGTACGCAGTCTTGTAAATTTCCTCCTCAATTCAAAACTCTTTACAATACTTAAATAATTTTCAAAACCAAAGTTAGTTTTATACATACAATAAATATTTAGCTTACTGTCAGAAAATTTTTTAAGCTGAGTTTGCCATTCTTTAATAAAAAGCGAAGATAAACAAGATTTTATGTTTCTTTTGAATGTACCGACAGACTGACCACAGGATATTTTACTTGCTCTCTCGGTTTCCAGTAGTCTACGAAGGTAGTCCAAAGAACCATACCATGATATTTGTTTTGAATGATGCAGTGTCCTGGATTGCATGTATGCTGCTTTCTATTTCTTCTTGTTGATGTGAAAAGAATAAATGGAAAGTTTTCCTGTATAAACATCATATTGTTATGAACTTGTTGAAAAAGATAAAAAAAACTTTTGACATAAAAATTGAAAAACTGAGGCAGCTAAATAGTAAGTATCTGTACTAACTATCTCAACTTACCAAGTGTATGTCCAAGGGAAGAGACATTAATTATACGACTAGGTGCAGATTTCTTTATCAGATCTAACAGTAAGTGGGTCAAAAGAAAATGTCCTAAATGATTGACACCAAACTGCATCTCAAAGCCATCCTCGGTCTTCCAGTAAGGACAATACATTATTCCTGTGCAAAATCAAAATTAATTATAATAATAATAATAATACTATATGAAAAAAATTTTTGAATCATAGCATATGTATTTTCATAATCGCAATAACTGTTTGCAGTGGATTTAACCATGGTGTGCAAATTATTTGAGTAAAATGCCTATATATCATCTTCTGTGAAATAACGGAGAAAATTATATAGATGACAATTAATTGAAAAAAAATTATTTGATTCTTTTTCCTATGGAAAATTGTGTATTCTATCTCGGGTATACGTTGGTATGCGAAATAGTCAAGAACGAAAGGAAGTGAGAGAGGAGTTACGAGCCAATGTATAGTAGCATCGTACATTCGAAATAGGACAATTCATAACATAGAACTTTTCAATAAAAAGTATAGGTGGCTCATAGATCTTTCAGATATAAATGTATCTAAGTAACAAAAACATGATTACACAATACGTTTACAAAATTTTCGAGCTACAGAAGACACTTTTCTCGTGACAAGTAATATTTTTCTATTTCCTAAAGTTAAACTTAGCGTGTGGGATGGTAAAGCAATGCTCAACAATCAATAAGATGAAACATTTGTGATGTATGCAATTAAACATTCTTGAACCCTATAGATGCAAATAGATAAGCAAACATTTTTACTTTTTTTATGATGTTATATGACGAAGTAAAGCGGAACTATTACAATACCCCGGCAAACGTCCGCATTTCGGTATATATTTCGGTTACTTTGGTTGTTCTAGTGACTTTCACAATACTGGTCTGTAATTCAATTGTTATAAGATTTACTCAATAGGTAGATATCTTTGTTTAAAATGTTTACAAAAGAGGTTTAAATGTTCAACAATAGGTATACAGCCATTTAAATCACTGGATGGAAAGTGGTGTTCCGCCAAGATGAACAGAAATACTCACTACTGTAAATACTAATACACAGTCATGTATTTGGGTAAATAAATACCCCCATATATTTAGGAAAATATTTCTGGTTAAATTGATTTTATTTCATTTGCTTTGAGGGGATTATTTATTTCCTTACTCTTTTCTTTTACTCCCACCCCACAATGAATACATAAATGTACTTTTTAGAAATGTCAAAACTATACCTCTACATTGACAACTCTGGACGTCTGAAAACCAAACTTTACTACAAGCGTGATGATTTACACTTTCCAATAGTGAACTTCCAATTTTTGAGCAGTAATATTCCAACTTCTCCGGCATATGGTGTGTACATTTCACAACTCATTCGCTATTGCCGTGCCTGTAGTTTGTACAGCGATTTTGTCAACAGAGCGAAATCACGGTCTCAAAAACTTATACATCAAGGGTATTTTAAGTCACTGTTGCAATTGCACTACAGAAGTTTTACGGTCGTCACCACGATTTGACAGACCATTACAATGTTTCTGTTTCACAAATGAGAACAGATATCTTTGGGTAGATCCAGAGTTTGTTACCGGACTGACTAACACCGACTGTGACAAAACCGGGCTTTTCACTGGCAGTGTGACTGGTGCCACGCGTGGAGCAAATCATGCTTACCCTTCCGGAGCACCTGATGATACCTCAGTTTTACAGGGGTTCACGCTGCTAGTGCTTTAATTTTGTAGCGTTCTTGTTCATTTTTGTTTATTTGTTTTGTCTTCCATACAGTCTCAATTCGTGTTGCTGTGAATTGCCTTGATTTTGGATTTTCCCCTTTCCTCGTTCTCCGTGTGCTGCGGTATTCGTTTGCCGATGTACATTTGTAGCACGATGCACATTTAACTATCAATACTTTTTATTTTAAATTTGGTAACAGTATTACTTCGATCCATAACTTGCAAAAGTTAATAAAATGTATATATTTATTACTATGTTCTTTTTCAATTGAAAGGTAAAATTTGAAATTCTGTCTGTAAAAACTAAAGAAATAAGAGTTGTTCAAATGAATAAGGATTGAAATGTGATTCAATATATAAATTTGGACAATCATATGTTCAAATATTTCAAAATTTTAAATAGAAATATAATGAAAACTGAATAATAATTTATGACAATTTAAGGAGAAGACAATTCAATCTTTTCCTAAGGAAGATCTTATTTGCAAATTTCATCACCCATGGAGTCAAGTTCACCTTACTTAATTGTTTCTTGAATTAATAACAGTCAGCCATGATAGAAGGGAAAAGACAAATGTAACTTTAAGAACCATTGCTAAAATGAAGTAAACATTCTTTTAGACATGTCAATTTGGCAGCTGTTATTGAATAAAGGTGTCATTCATACAATGAGTATTTCTGTACGGGTTGACTTAGGCACGGACCATTTGATTTTCAGGGGGGGGGGGGGGGGGGGGGGGGCTGGGATTTTCACCAGAGCCGGGAAATTTTTTTCGCCCGCTTCGCGGGCCAGTTTATTTTTTTCCCATATACACAATGCTAGAAAATTTTGTTGAGCCGGGCTTTCTAATGGACAGGATCAAGGCCAGATAATTTTTTCAACCCAGATGCTGGCCAGAGAATTTCTTTTTTGCAAAAGTCAGGGCCAGAAAATTTTTTTCTAAAAAATACCAGCCCCCCTCCCCCCGAAAATCAAATGGTCCGTGCCTTCACACCACTTTCCATCCTGTGATTTAAATGGCTGACCTATAAATGCAGACATTGAACCATTATATATTGAAATATATAGAAAGGCTGTCAGAAAAGCTGTCTCGAGTTACCCAGGTTCCTAGAAATGCTGTCTTGAGTTACCCGGGTTCCCAGAAAGGCTGTCTTGAGTTACCCGGGTTCCATTGCTGTACCGGGTCAATATACATTTTTTTGATAAATGATGGTAAATATAACATAGCTAATTGTTGTTATAATGCACATTATTTTTTTCAATCTGTTCTATTTTGCTCAAACTAGTATTTATTTTGTACATGTGTGCTTTGTGTCATTGCTCCCTGTGTGTGAGTCCATGATTGGTACAATAAAATATATTTGATTTGATTTGATTATATTGAGGAACTTTGAAACCATTTTTGTAAACATTTTAAGCACAGATATCTACCTATTGATTAAATGTCACAACAAATGAATGACAGACCACTATTGTTGAATTCACTTTAAGGTCATTTAACTTTGCATACCGGTGTATCTTTTGTTATCTCACAGCCTCCAAGAAAATTAGGTCTCTTTGGTCTATATTTTCGGCTTGGTTGCCTTTCACGTAATTTTCTGTCAGAGTTCATATCTCAGAAACTGTACATGATAGAATTGTCTAATTTTGCATGTGCATGCATCTTTGGTGGTAAGTCAGTATCCAAGCAAAATTATGTCACTTTGACCTATATTTTTCGCATGATCGATTTACATTTAAGTTTACGTCCAAGTTCATATCTGAGTAACTGTACATGATATTATCATTTAACCTTACATGTACATGAATCTTTGGCGGTAAGTCAGCATCCAAGCAAACTTATGTCGCTCTGACCTATATTTTCTGCATAATCGCCTTACATTCAAGTTTAACGTCATAGTTTATTTTTCAGTAACTGTAGAGTGAAGGGTCATCTCACCTTGCACGTGCATGCATCTTTGCTATTAGTTCAGCTTTCAAGCAAAATATTAGGTCACATTGACATATATGACCTATATATGCATGGTGGATTAATATTTAACTTGATGTTCGAGTTAATATCTCGTTACCTGTGCAAAGTGGTATCATCTTAAGGTGCATGTTCATGCATCTTTGTCAGGTGATAGATCAGCATCCATCCAAATAAAAATCACTTTGACCTATATTTTCCGCATAATCACTTACAATCAGTTTGATTATGATCAAATTTTTTGTACAAGTTTATATCTCTGTTAATGTGTACAAACTAGGATAATTTTACCTTTGATGTGTATACATCTTGCATAAACATTGATGGTAGGTCAGCATTCAGGTAAAATAATTTCACTTAATCTATATTTTCCACACTACTGACTTTGATTCAAATTTATGTCTGAGTTAATATCTCAGGTAAAGGACATGGTAGGATCATGTTACATTTTATGTGCATGCCCCAAATAATGACATGTTAGAATCAAGAACAAATGAGGCTTTGTGATCGTGTGCAATAACGAAACAGACCTTATAATCTTTGATTACCTATATTTATCTAGCGCTGGGCATGATTGAACTATCATTTCTAGAGAATTTGTCATGACTAGGGCACAGTTATCATTGCCTTTGACTTACCAGCATTATTAATTAAAATATCAAGTTTCTTCTCGGTCTTGTTTACATCTTTTGCAAAATCCCTAATGGAACTAAAGGAAGCAAGATCCAGTTTCTTGGTATATACTTCTTTACTATCTGATCTCTGTTTGATCTCTTCAACTGCAGCATTCGCTCTCGTCATATCCCTACATGCTATAGTGACTTTGGCACCTGAAAGTGAGGATATAAGAAAAAAAGAGAGCAAATGACTACAACATGACCACGAATGAATATTGAATTCAAACACAAAGGCAATTTACCACGCGTGTTGCCTTTAACAAAACCAATGCAGTATGGACAGCTCTTCACTGATGCCTCCTTTCCTGTTGTTTGGTCTTTTTTTAGACCCTGCTGGTTATTTGCTCTGTATAGACTTTTATAAATATTTCGGTTTACAGTTTCTGCAGGTGCAATCGAATCGTCATCAGCAATGGTTCAGACATACAAAACTAGTTTAGAGAAACTTCAATTTGTTAATTAATATAGTTAATTACAGAACTGATAATATAAAAAAATAAATTGAATTTTATGTTCCTATTTTGGTTATTGGTTTAAGTCTTATGAAAAATTCAAATTTTCAAAGACGTAACGATTTCTTTTTTTAATGGGCCACAAAAGTAATATTTTGACCAAGTTTAGATCAAATTGGTTTGTTCTTTCAGAATAGAAAATCTTAAAATGCTTTCCCATAGGGTCCAATGTTCAACCATGTTCCCCGCTGGCGGTCATTTTGGATGTGATGCGGACTTGCAGGACACTTATTCGTAAGGGGCTAACTAAAGACTATTGTGAGACCAATGTTGATTCCAATTGGCCTAGTAGTTTTTGAGTATGAGATCTTAGAAACTGTTTCCCATAGGGTCAAATGTTAAACTTTGTTCCTCCTCATTTCTTACAACTCCACCTTGACCTCTATTTCAAATTGTTTTTGAAATTTAAGACAAAGGTATATAGCACGAAAAATTCTAACAATAAAGGGCAATTAATTCTATAGGGGGTGTTTGGATTTTCTTCAAAATTTTCATGTCGTTAGACCTTGATATGCTGAACATTCCGGAAAAAAATTAATATCTATCTTAAACTGTTTTTGAAATACAAGACCAAATGTATAAAATCACGAAAAATGACCAATAAAGTGCATTTACTGTTATAGTTAGATTTTCTTCAAATTGCGATGAGGGTAGATCTGGATATGCTTAACATTTTTTTTTCAATTTAAACTTAACCTCTGTCTAATTTATAAGTGTTTTTATTTGTCACATGAGAGGGTTGTTTGCTCATTATCGATCTTTAATCTCATTTCGTGTCTGCAGTGCTTTGATGCTGGGTTTTGACTGTTGAGTAATAACACAAAAAATTAATTAAAGAAATATATTACCTCGTTTTGCCAGGTCAATTGCTGTCTCTTTCCCTATCCCTGTATTTCCACCAGTAATTATCACAGTTTTACCATCTAATCTACCAGTGCCATAATAATTGGACCCTTTAATAAACTTTCTAAGAGCAAACAAACTTATGCCTGGAAAATTCAAAACAACGAAACTGAAACATAGCAAATAAACATTTTGAAATAATTTTTTGGATGAACCTTTATACCATATAAACGGGTTTGTTTAATAAAATATTAAAAGGTAAACACTCTTTTTGTTCTTTTATCTGTTTTAGTTGACTGCTCTGGCTATAATTCCCGAAACTGACTAGTAAATTTGAAGGATCGGGTTTGTGGTGATGCTAAAAGTTTGTATGATTGTTTGCTAAAAATAAAGTTCTTCGGAGTATTTGCAAGAGTTGAAGACCTTTCGTAACATACATACAAATATAGAAAAATAAGCCTGGAAGGAATCAAATTTCGCTAATTTCTAGCAAAATTAAACATCCCCTGACCAGTGTGTTTAATCAAGGATAACTAACATATGGGGAAAGATTAATTGTTCTCAGCAGCAGATTGGTCAATGATGTAAATGTTTCACTCAGATTACTTTTAATAAATGGCGCAATGATACGCATAGCAACGATGGTAGCAACAATACGGCATAGGGGCATCGGAGATCACTTTACTTCAAATAAATTGAGTAGAAATAAGAGAAACAATCTCTAACATTGTTTTCCTGTTTATTACGACAATTTCTTAAGACTTGCTACAAGTCCCTTTCTTTGTTATTTTTTTCTTTTTTATTAGTTGTATTCCAAAGTGCTATTAAAGAGATCATTTCTGACAACACATGGTTGCTAATAGCTGTAGGAGAAAGGGTCCCTTTCTCTCGCAGCTATCAGTAAGCATATGTTGTCAGAATAGATATCATCTCTTAAATAGCTTTTTTTCTAATCAAAATGTATTAATTGATATAAACAAAGAAAGGGACTTGTAGCAAATCTAACAATTTCTCAAATTTTCACATTTTTAAATTCTCGGAGAGCCTCGAACTTTAAATATGAAAAATTAACAATCTTGATTTGCGAAATACGCATTTAAATGGAAACTATGTTAGACACTCTATTTCTCCATACTTGTCGTCACTAACTCGATGGAGATCAAAATGATAACCAGTTTGTGATTTTGAGTCACCTCAAGAAATATATTTGAAAGGCCCGAACTTATTCAAAATAGTAAAATATACCTGTAAAAAATCTATTTAAGGATGTACTCTGGTGAGGAGCCAAAATTTTAAAGTATTAAACTTTTTATCAAACATTGATTTTTGCAATGTTCTTACCCTATAAATTCAATATATAAGGAAAAAATTCATAGGTTGCTGTGTAAATTATTTTGCTACAGATGTTTGAAAGTGACCAATTTTAGCACTTTTGCTCATTTTTAGGCATTTTTGCCCATTTTATGACTATTTTTATGGAAAAAAATCTAGCTCAGAGCATTTAACTTTTTCTCACACTTTCTAAAAAGCTGTAAATAGAAGAAATGAACAAACTCAGCCCCAAAAAATCATATGTTGGTGTTGATATAAGAAAGTTTCGTCCCATTTTCATGCTTGTTAGGGTCAATTTCAGCATTTCCATATTTCCCTAAAAATGCAGATGTTCTAAAATTTTCAAACAGCTAATGGTTTAAACTTCATTTGTTTTGTGATTTTTTATTGCAAAAGTATAAAACACTATTTTTAAAAAAGCAAAAATAAATCTTAAGATAAAATGTCTTTTTCTAGCCCAACCCCTATTTTGTGAAAATTTGGCATGAATCCAACAGCCAATTAGGGCATAAATCTTCAATTTGAGATTACTCTAAAACTACTTGATAGAAATGAATAATTTTTTGACACAATTTAATGGTTAAAATAACTTTTTATAATTCGATTCCATTGTTCATAAAATATTAATAATTATAAAATTATTTCCATACGAGATTTCAACGAGACTGAAACATGACAAGAATACATCCTTAAGGTACAGATCAATCAACTCTTTACTCAAATTGATCTTACAGCCGTTTTAGGTATCCATGGTCCATCAAAGTTTGCAAACTTTTTACCTAAGTCAGCTAATCCTAAGGATGTGTATTAATCCATGTAGTTAAATGTCCAAAATTCACATCATATTGCATTTCATAGTTTTATCTTAAGGTGAAAAATTATATCTGCATTTTTTAATACATGTATATGGTGATAAAGGTATCTATCCATCGATTTGTCCGTCTGTCAGTCATAATTTTATGCAGTTTTTATATGGAATAAAGTTTTCATATTTGGTTTGAAGCCTGTAGATTAATTAGATATAATTTGCCTCTCCTGGTCTGTAGTGCTATTATTTATTGATTACAAATACTTTTGGTTCAATATTAAGTAATCTGGACTATTTTAAAGTAAATGCCACCATTGATTTCTTACATTTGAAAATATATTTCCATGAAGCAAGATATGCTTACAAATTATAGTTGTCTTTCTGATACAATCTGGAATGGCCTATAATTCACCTGAAGGTCTGACTCTCATGGTTGACTAAGCAAAGTTATTTAAAGATGGTTTCTGATTGGACGGCTGAGTTTGTTATACAAAGCAATACACATTCATAGGTAAACCAAACAATGAACCAAACTTAGCTAGCAAGATAGGTATTTTGTTTGCAACATGCTAAGCCGAATCTGCTGTAAATCACCCTTAAATGTCTAGTTTTTATCAATTTCAATACAATTATCTTTAGGATATTGAGTAAAAATGCAAGAGAGACTAAGCCTCTACAAATACAGAATCATGAAAACTAAGTAATGTAAACACATGCCCACGTCGAATGAGATTGGAAAAAAATTAATGCTATCCGATTTACAATTCATTGAAGTATCATGATAGTTCTACAGTCTCAATAAAATGACCCACATCGACAAATTTAGTTATTTTTACGGGATTTTGAATCATTATTTATGTTAAAGTATACAGCAAACTTATATAGGGCAACTTTTAATTTAAAAAGTAAATATTCAACATGAAATGATTCGCTAATCAATAACATGTATAACATGTATGAACACATAGGCTATTGCAACATATAAAACGCTTAGGATGTTTATGGAAACACAAGTGTGGAAACATTTCCGTGTTTGTGAGTTTTAAATTATTAAATTATATTTACACACGCGTCAATACTTACCAATAATAGATACTATAATTAGAGTAATTTTGCAATCAAGGAAACAGCTACTGTCTGCAGAACCCTCCTCCATCGTGGCATGAACTATGAACTGAATCCCTTGTGCGAATTATTTCCCGGCTTTATATACTATAATGATCGTTCTACCTCGCGTTCTACCTCTTTAACTTTGTATTTATTTCGATCAATGTATTACACGTGTACTTTAAAAATAGCTTTATCATTGTGATTGTTATATTGTGTATTTGTAGTATTTTTAAGACGGATAAAATCCCTTGTACACACAATGAACGGAACGTGGGAACAGGTTAACAAAACATTGAGACTTCGGTGCATTAATTTCAGCTACACCCAATGTATTTATGTTGTAAAAAATAAACTAAGAACAAAAAACTAAAGTATTTAATAACCCCCCCCCCCCTAACCGGCGAGACCTAATATATGTAGTCGGCTAGAACTTTTAATCACTGTGAAGAATATTAATTTGAAGGCAGATCAGAAATTTTCAAAATTTTACAATGATCTCTGCAATTTCGATATATATTATTATGTACTTTCATGACCTGAAATTTCGGATTTTGGGGCTTTGACTTGTTCTGTTAATTCTCTGTTGAATACTACAGTTATGGCACTTCCACGAAATCAATTTATGGGGCTATATAAAGTTTAAACCAGTAGCCAAGGTGGCTTCTGAAATATCCTGCATATTGGTTGACAATGTAACCCTCGGCTAGTAAAATTACTGGCTTGGCTACTGAATTCCTAACTGACTACTTTGCCAATATTTCAAATCTTCATCCCTGCAGTATGAACCCGTATCCCCTGTTAAGCCCGAATAACTTTTATATTCTGCTAGAAAGACTAAAGTTTTCCTTTTCAAAACGTTAAAAAATTTTTTCCCTTTTTTTTGCTACCATGGGGATACGGTCTCATATCCCCTGTCAAGTTTAACAAAGCAAATTGCATGATTACCTGGACATTTCACTTCAGCAGAATATATAATGAGATATATATCCAAATTTATTCTATGAAGGGATTGCGATCTGCGCTAGGATAGGGGAAAAGAACCTTAAATATATGGACCGCTAAATCTATACAGAATCTCAATCGATTAATTGTGCCTCTCTACATATAAACAGACCTCTTTATATTTTTTAGAGAGGTCAAAATGTTTTTGTACCTCGCAATAAATTATACTGCGACATTAAATAATTGTTGTGCTCATCAAATAAATATTTGCAGCATCAATTGGAATATACATCTAAGTAGTTGAAAAATAGCAGCTCTAAATCATTTAAAGACAGGTTCAAATGGTTTGAACCGCGCTTCAAACACATTTAAACTCTTCTCTGAAACAGCTTAGCAGATTTGGACTTCGAAAGTACAAACTTAGCTTTCCAATGCGCCATATATGGCAAAAATCATTCAAAGATCTCTGAAACTATATCTGTCAGAATAGTCCTTACAAAAGTGGTCTGACAATGATGTATCTCATTCAAGATTTATACTACTATTTATAATGACCAATGCCTCTCCGACAGCAGAACCATCTGTCTCATAAGATGAACTGCTTATAAATTGTATTTATAAAGAAATGTAGTTTACAATGCATTTTAATATGTCAGTCGCCAGTGCAGGGTTTTATATTAATTAGATTCATCAGCAACTGATTTCTCTCATATCTGACCTGAATTAACCTTTACTATACATGTATATTGTAGAACCAGTTCTTAGGAAGTGAGATGCAAAGGCATCCATTTGATTTTCGGGGGGGGGGGGGGGGGGGGGGGNTAGGATTTTTCTTAAAAATTATCCCACCAGGACATGGGTTGTAAAACATTACCTGGCGCTCATCCTGAACATCAGAAAAATAATAATCATTGCTCAACAAATTCATAGCGTATGTAGGGAAAAAGTGGACTGTGAAGAGGGCAAAAAAAAAGATCCCGACTCGAACAAAAATCCCAGGGCAACCTCTGAAAATAAAATGGTCTTAGTACTGCTGAGAAATATTAAAAAAGAACACAATAGTCTTGTTTTTTCCTGCAATATATGCAATTTTTAAAAGATATAACGAGTGATGATATGTTTGCATGCAAACACAAGTCACCCAAACCAGTTTCCATACCCAATTGCTTTTTGAAAAAATGCTGTGTTGTATATTTATCACCAATGATTGTAATAATGTGTTCTGAAATATTTGTTTCTATTCCTCGTGCAATAACTAGTGTCATAAACTCATTATCTTTTCGTCTATCAGTGTTAGTAGTACTTTGATTCACAGGTTAACACTTTATAAGTATATGTACTGGATTGGATCAGAAAGGAAGTTGCTTCATAATGGTTTCATTATTGATTCATTGATGAAACCAACATTCAAAGCTTAATACTGTATGTACATTTATTGATACTTTAACGTGAAATAAAGCTATAGGGCTGTGACCTTGACCTTTGACCTTGACCTCATTTTGAAGGTCCAGACTTCCTGAACATTTTGTACATTGAATGTCTTTAGTATCTTCAATGGTATTTGAGCTATAAGCAAAAAAACGAAAAATTCGGACATCAAATTCGGTTTTCGGTCCATAAAACGAAAACGGTTAGTCCAATAATTTTGAACCCTATGTAACAAATATAGATCTTAACAAGACACACATTTTTGCCATTACATTTTATCAGCTATCTATTACGGTTTATGAGTTATTACAAAAACAAGGTATAGGGTCAAAGTTCAAAGTGACCAATGACCTTTGACCTTGGCATTTTTAAATGTAACACATATCACCTAAGTTGAATGGAAAAGGTTTCAGGTTTCTATCTCTTACCGTTTTCGAGAAAAAACATGCTATAAGAGGTGACGATCTTTAAAGGGGCATAACTTTTGAACGGTACATGATAAAATTTTGGTCCAAATGTAACAAAGGTATGTCATGACCTAATAAACATTTTTGCCATAACAATTAATCAGCTATCATTTACAGTGTTCGAGATATTCCAATCACAAGATTTGAGGTCAAAGTTCAAAGTGACCAATGACCGTGGCCATTTTTGAAATTCATAGACCTTCTTGCACATCTTGGGGTGGTTGCCCACATTGGTGCAATGTTTCATTAAGTTTGGAATACCCATTTCTGAGATAATGTTTGGACAAACTTTGAAAAATCCATTGAGGAATAATAATAATAACGAGTGATGATATGTTTGCATGCAAACACAAGTCACCCAAATCAGATTCCATACCAAATTGCTTGTGTTGTATATTTATCACCAATGATTGTAATAATGTGTTCTGAAGCATTTGTTTCTATTCATTATGTAAGAGCTAGCGTGATAAACTCATTATCTTTTCGTCTATCAATGTTAGTAGTACTTTGATTCACAGGTTAACACTTCATAAGTATATGTACTGTATTGCATCAGAAAGGAAGTTGCTTCATAATGGTTTGATTATTGATTCATTGAGGAAACCAACATTCAAAGCTTAATATGTATATTTATTGACACTTTAACGTGAAATAAAGCTTTATGGCTGTGACCTTGACCTTTGACCTTGACCTCATTTTGAAGGTCCAGACTTCCTGAACATTTTGTACTTTGAATGTCTTTTAGTTTCTTCAATGGTATTTGAGCTATAAGCAAAAACACAAAATCGGACATCAAAATCGGTTTTCGGTCCATAAACCGAAAACGGTTGGAGCGATAGTTTTGGACCCCATGTAGCAAATGTAGATCTTAACAAGACACACATTTTTGCCGTTACATGTTATCAGCTATCTATTACGGTTTATGAGTTATTACAAAAACAAGGTCTATGGTCAAAGTTCAAAGTGACCAATGACCTTTTACCTTGGCATTTTTAAATGTAACACATATCACCTAAATTGAATGGAAAAGGTTTCATGTTTCTATCTCTTACCGTTTTCGAGAAAAACGTGCTAAAAGAGGTGACGAAACTTTCAAGGGGCATAACTCTTGAACGGTGCATCATAGAATTTCGGTCCAAATGTATCAAAGGTCCGTCATGACCTAATAAACATTTTTGCCATAACAATTAATCAGCTATCATTTACAGTTTTCGAGATATTCCAATTTTAAGATTTGAGGTCAAAGTTCAAAGTGACCAATGATCGTGGTCATTTTGAAAATTCAAAGACCTTCTTGCACATCTTGGGGTGGTTGTCCACATTGATGCCATGTTTCATTAAGTTTGGAATACCCATCTCTGAGATAATGTTTGGACAAAGTTTGAAAAATCCATTGAGGAATAATAATAATAATAAGAAACAGAGTAAAAACAATAAGTCACCAAACTTCGTTTGGGTGACTTAATAAGAAACAGAGTAAAAACAATAAGTCACCAAACTTCGTTTGGGTGACTTAATAAGAAACGGTGCAAACACAAGAAGTCGCCAAACTTTGTTCGGGCGACTTAATAATAACGAGTGATGATATGTTTGCATGCAAACACAAGTCACCAAAACCAGATTCCATACCCAACTGCTTTTTGAAAAATGCTGTGTTGTATATTTATCACAAATGATTGTAATAATGTGTTCTGAAATATTCGTTTCTATTCCTTATGTAAGAACTAGTGTCATTAACTCGTTATCTTTTCGTCTATCAGTGTTAGTAGTACTTTGATTCACAGGTTAACACTTCATAACTATATGTATTGGATTGCAATATAGAAAGGAAGTTGCGTCATAATGGTTTCATAATTGATTCAATTCTTAATATGTACATTTATTGATACTTTAACGTGAAATAAAGCTTAAGGGCTGTGACCTTGACCTTTGACCTTGACCTCATTTTGAAGATCCAGACTTCCTGAACATTTTGTACGTTGAATGTCCTGAAGTATCTTCAATTGTATTTGAGCTATAAGCAAAAAACACAAAATTCGGACATCAAAATCGGTTTTCGGTCCACAAATCGAAAACGGTTGGTCCGATAATTTTGGACTCTATGTAACAAATGTAGATCTTAACAAGACACACATTTTTGCCATTACATCTTTTCAGCTATATATTACGGTTTTTGAATTATTACAAAAACAAGGTCTAGGGTCAAAGTTCAGTGACCAATGACCTTTGACCTTGGCATTTTTAAATGTAACACATATCACCTAAATTGAATGGAAAAGGTTTCAGGTTTCTATCTCGTACCGTTTTCGAGAAAAAAACATGCTAAAAGAGGTGATGAAACTTTCAAGGGGCGTAACTATTGAACGGTGCATCATAGAATTTCCGTCCAAATGTAACAAAGGTCCGTCATGACCTTATAAACATTTTTGCCATAACAATTAATCAGCTATCATTTACAGTTTTCGTGATATTCCAATCACAAGATTTGAGGTCAAAGTTCAAAGAGACCAATGACCGTGGTCATTTTTGAAATTCAAAGACCTTCTTGCACATCTTGGGGTGGTTGTCCACATTGGTGCCATGTTTCATTAAGTTTGGAATACCCATCTCTGAGATAATGTTTGGACAAAGTTTGAAAAATCCATTGAGGAATAATAATAATAATAAGAAACAGAGTAAAAACAATAAGTCACCAAACTTCATTTGGGTGACTTAATTACACCTTATGTAAGTAAGCTCTATTCTGATTGGTTAATAGCCATTATTGTCTTTTTTTATTATTTATTTATTCATTTATTTATTTATTTTTTTTAAATACCCCTTCACCGTGCTATTTGTCCCGGAATCGTCTGTGCGCTTTAATGAAAGAGACATTCGGTGTAATTAGACAGATATATCATAAACGTCGGGGTATTTGCCAAACATACAAGTCTTAGATATAAATTTCCCTCGCCTTTCTGGCTCGGGAAATATTACCGGCCATCGACTTGGTTTTTTTTTTGGCAAATACCCCTTCTTATCATGATATATCTTTCACTTAACAACACTATTTTCAAACAATAAAATATTCCACTAATAACGTAAATCGCATTAGGAAATTGTTCTTGAAAATCGCATCGCATGAGAAACGACATTTCTGCACCAGAGAAAGCTAAATTTTCTAATTTCTAAACGCGAGGCTTGCCGAGCGTTTAAAATATTGGAAAATTTAACTGTCGAGAGTGTAGTAATGTCGTTTCTCACGAGTTACGGATGTGGATTTTATTTCACTAATGATTTCAAGGACAAAAACATAACCTCCTTTTCTGATGACCCGAAATAAATGTGTTCTTTGAGCGTGACGTCATCAGGCATGGTCGCCTTTTTCATGACGTCACAATGGTGAAGTCGGAAGACGGCAAACAGTTGAATTTCATCCAATCATTTGCCGAGAACAACATCCTCTAGAGAGGAGAATATAAGAATCTAACACCAGGGGGAGGGTCAGACAGAAAAATTTCAGACACCCGAGGGTAAGATTTCAAGTACTCGGACTAAGCTTGCTGAGTCCGAGACGCTAGAAATCTTACCCGAGGGTGTCTGAGATTTTCTGTCTGACCCTCTCACTAGTGTTTGATTATTTTTCTTCTTTCAGCATCCAAAAGAATCACCGTCGAAACGCCATTGTTGACATCAGTGAATAACTTTCCTTTTCACGAGGTCATAAAGCATGGAGCACGTGCCCGAGTCTTGGGTTATTTCAATGCAACCGATTTAAGCATTTATGATGTGTTTTAATTCAAATTTTGCCGTTTTAAGGCAATCAATATTCTATTTTAATACTTTTAATTATATATTTTTTATTCATGTGGACTAAGCTGTGGGTATTGTTATTATATAAAAACTGACGGGATAATACGCGTGTAGCTTGTGTTATACCCCCTGTGTAAGACAGAAAAATCTTGCACTTCGAAATCAATGGATTCCCTCGTCTCACATGGATAAATAACCAACCAAAAGTGTTCATTTTTGTGATACAGTAATCGTAACCATGACAAAACGTCATAAAACACCTGACGTCACAATGTAAGGTACACTCAAATGGCGACGGCGTTACTCGCACAGTATAGGCTTCCAGATGTTTGTTGTGGTATTTTACGGAAGAAATAGCTTCTTACATTCGATCAAAATCAAAGATCGGGGTATCATTCACTCATGTAAGAAATTCTTCGTCTTATTCTCTCGTTTTGCTTCGCTCCACTAGAGAAATGACGGAATTTCTTATATTCATGAAAGATATCCCGATCTTTGATCTTCTCTCATGTAAGAAGCTATTATTCTCCCACTGTTCAGGAAACGTGCAAACAGGACAGAAATTAGTGAAACAATATTTCACTATTTACCTCTCTGTCTTTTTCAGTAGTTTGACTTATACCTGAAAACTACGAAAATCGTGTTTTACTGGGATGACTTTTTGAGTGTTCTAGAAAATAAAGTATTTTTTCTATTACTTGTGCTTTGGAAAATTCTAGGATTTCAACACATATATTAATGGAATTTACCTTCCTGCTTTTCCGGATTGGTGTCGCTGCTGCACTATCAGGTAGTTCGCGGGAAAACGTACATTTCACGCATGTTCAAAAATTGTTCCTTGTGCGCGACTTTTCCCGGAATCACGACGTCTTAGAACAAAACCTGCAGTGGTGACACCAGGCGGGACAACATAAGGAAGGTGCATTCCATTTGTAGACAACCTTTTTATAGTAAATGAAATATATTTCCGGAAAATTCTGGAACTGTATAGAAGACATGTTTAATATTAATATATATATGAATAAGTGCGTCTTCCACCCATCAGAGACAGCATTTACTGGAGTGTTACAAAGTTGTTATCGTAAACTTGTCCCTGGACTCCACACTATTGAAATAAAAGACAATTCATCAGAGGACAACGAATGTTTCTACGAAAACTAATTCTGGATCTTCGACTTTCTATTCGGAGGTCGGATCTAAGAGAAACCATGTAATTAATAAGACGAACTCTACAGATAGTGTGTGTGACTGCTAATTATTGTGAATCGCTTTTTGAAACACTAACAATTACATATATTTGCTAAATTGGTGATTTGACATTATTGGCTGAAATCTACAAAGCTTATCTTGACCCTGACATTTAACGTCGTGAAACACCCTTTAAGCAACAGTTTAAATAACAAGAGGCTCTCAAGAGCCTGTATCGCTCACCTGGACCATGGCTGACATAGATAAAAGGCATTTTCAATAGGAAAAACGAAAAATAAATTTAGCAGAATACTTTATTTCTAAAATTACAGTATTCTTGTTTGGTTTCCATGACAACCGAAAGATCCACCATCCATTTCAACCCATAACAGAACACCATTCAAAAAAAATTTGGGCAGGGGTTCCCCTTATAATTAACGTAATGCATAGTGCTGAAATATACATATAAAACATGCAGACCACTTTTCAAATAAAAATTCAAAAATTTGGGCAGAGGTCCCCCTTAAAATCAATAGGGCCAATGTAAAAATTATGTTCCAGATGGTGGTCATCTTGGATGAGGTACGGACCTACCAGATACAATTTTTGGATGGGACCTCCTAAGGACCATTGTGGCTTAGATTGGTTCTAATTGGACTAGTAGTTTCTGAGAAGAAGATCTTTGAATGTATATTCCATAGGGTCCAATGTTAAAACTATGTTCCCGCTGGCGACCATCTTGGATGAGGTGCAGAACTGCCGGATACCCTTTTTTAGAAGGGACCATCTAATGACCATTGTGACTAAGTTTGGTTAAAACTGGATGGGTAGCTTCTGAGAAAAAAATTTTGGAATGCCTTTCCCAAAGGGTCCAATGTTAAAACTATGTTCCCCGCTGGCGGCTATCTTGGATTAGGTACGGACCTGTCGGATACCTTTTTTGGAAGGGACCATCTAAGGACCATTGTGACTAAGTTTGGTTATAATTTAAATGGTAGTTTCTGAGAAGATCTTTGAATGTCTTTTCCATAGGGTCCAATGTTAAAACTATGTTCCCCGCTGGCGGCCATCTTGGATAAGGTACGGACCTGCCGGATACCTTTTTTGGAAGGGACCATCTAAGGACCATTGTGACTAAGTTTGGTTATAATTGGACTGGCAGTTTCTGAAAAGAAGATCTTTTAATGTGTTTACCCATAGGGTCCAATGTTAAAACTATGTTCCCCGCTGGCGGCCATCTTGGATGAGGTACGGAACTGCCGGATACCTTTTTTAAAGGTGACCGGACGGACGACGGACGCCGGACGTCAAGTGATGGCAAAAGCTCACCCTGGCATAGCCAGGTGAGCTAAAAATGAAAAATTTCAACAACATCTGTTTTCTCATAAATTATATAAAAAAAAACAAAAATCAAAGTAGCGTACATACTTTTGATATATGCATATCAACCTGTAAAAAATCCTTATCTTAAAAACACTAGGAAGAATTTTCCACCCAATTCATACACCCAGCCGATGATGACGCTTCAAAAGACGGACAGAACGATCAAAAACTTTATTCCTCGAAAATTCTTTGCTTTGGGTATACCAACTGGTATGGTGATCTATTTAAGTTTTTCTGCAGTAAAGAGATATAGTTGTCGAATATCCATTCACAGAATTAAAATTTACTATTATTCTGTATTTTATTATTGTGTTAGGTTTTGTTTTTATATGGGAAGAAAGAAAACATAAACGTTATCAATTTAATAAAACTTATTTATTAAAATATATCAAAACATGAAACTGCACAACCACTGGTTATTTCGTGTAAAAAATTCCAATAATATATATATTTATATTTATCCAAAAACTCTAAAACATTTTCTGAATATTTCGGCCTCACGTCCCTATATATAAACTGTCTATAAATCCAGTCAACGTGGAAACTTGCCAATTTCCCAAGATTTGCGAATATTTACGCTAATGCAGGGCCTAAAAATTAGAATATAACGGTCTATGGTAGGAACCAAACGGGGTTAGAATTAGAGACATGAATATCGAGATTGCCTTCCCACCGAGGGATTTAGCTGTTCTTCGAATGCATTGACATTACAGATAGATTACACTGCTCCCGCCATCTCTGTGTGAGTCCAAAGGGATGTAAAATAGAGTGAACTACAAATTTATTTTGACACGTAATATGAGACTTAAGTATATTAATTAACCGAAATTTGAACATGTGTTTGGTGGTCTAGTGGTGGCGTATCAGACTCTCAACCCTTAGAACCTTGAAAGAAGGGGTTCGAATCCCACTGGAATCAACAAAAGTTTAATTTTTAATAGACTCTGAATCTGAATTGATAAAAACAGATGAAAAATACATCACAGGCAGATGATTAAAGCCAAAATGATTGATTTGATTAAAAAAAAATTTCAATCAAGTACCCAAAATTGCAGTTAATTTATCTCCTGCATATGGCCATTTCGACAACAAATGTCTCTTCAGGGCAGATTATTACGTGTCAAAATAAATTTGTAGTTCACTCTATTTTACATCCCTTTGCACTCACACAGAGATGGCGGGAGCAGTGTAATACACTGTAATGTCTGTGCATTCGAAGAACAGCCAAATCCTTCGGTGGGAAGGCAATCCCGATATTCATGTCTCTAATTCTAAACCCGTTGGGTTCCTACCATAGACCGTTACGTCTGAAAATCAGCCCAATATTGTTAGACCTGCACATTGGTAGTTCCCTCTCCAGGATCACTGTTGTGACATCTATGGCAACACCACCTGCATACGCCCAGCAATCTAGACCACGCGGCTACCAAGGCTATATAAAAATATAGCTTTCGGTAACCGGGTGATCATCCTCACAATGTCAGGGGTCCTGTGTCCACGCTTGTGAGGATGCTGGGTGATACCTCCTCGTAGGTTTAATCTATGGTTGTAATGATTTACATGATGTATAGGTGCTCGTGCAGATCAGCTGTGTGTATAGCAGAGATGATTCCATGTCTTTCGACAAGGAATGCCGCCACACAAAGTTATAATTTTTGTATAGTTGTCTGAAGTGTGTGACAACTCTTCATACTATACCTGTCCAATGGATAATATCGTGAGACATTATACTGGGCTTGATGAATATATATATATATATATATATATATATATATATGTGTGTGTGTGTGTGTGTGTGTGTGTGTGTTTCCAATTAGTTGAAACTGAAAATCACACCAGTTCAATCTTAAACAAAACTAGAGATGTTCTACTTGCACAATACCTTATCCAAACACTCAAAAATGATAGTGTGTTTATATAATGTAAGAATGATACACAATTAGCTGCATTCCACATAACACTGATAATTCAATTCAATGAGTAGATTTGTAAAGCGAATTCAGTATAAATCTTCATATTGTGCCTCGACCGATACAATGCAATATCAAGGTATATTGTAATACATGACATATCAATGTGTAACGTTTAGTAATTCCACCTTCCACAACCTCTGCTATCACTGCCAACCATTTTGTCAGTCGTTTTTCATGGCACTTATCTACAGAGCAACCATCTTCTCAGACATTTCCCACAACTTTTTTGCTGCCCCATCATCTTGAGCAGCTTTAGAAGGAGCCTTTTCTTTACAGTTGCTATAAATAAAGGAGAACATAAAAATGCTCACATGCATTACCAAAGTTTAAGAATCAGGGCTGAATTTTTTCCTAGATATAAATTCTAAAAAAAAGTGTGGAAACAAATATGGTGAGACTTAGTATTCAATTCATTTATTAAACATGGGATAGAAAAATGACATCACATTCCGGAAAATTTTGTTTGAAAATATTGTTTGAACTAAGCGGATGGCAGGAAGCATGTATATAACCTTCTGCATGTTATAAAGTGGTAAGCATGACTTGAAAGATTGTAATGATGTATGTGTCTGACTCTTTCAAATCTGTATCCTCATCTGATATTATCGCTACTTCAAGGCTCTATCATTTTGACTTTATTCGTCTAGTTCTTTAATTTTAGAGACACGTGTTGTTGAGATAGGCATGATAAAAGGTCGGTCAAATTAATGTGTAGTTTTTGTATCCTTTTTAAGCTAGCAAGGTTGTTTACAAAGTTCGATACAAAGGGAATTTGCATTACTCTTTGTAGAATTTGTAGCATTATTATTTGAGTATTATGTGCAGCAACAACTGCTATCGATAATACATGCAGGGAATACGCAATAAACAGGAACGATATGGAGTAAAGACACATAAGTCTTCTACAAATACAAAACCTGACAATGGAACAACGCTTTAATTGTTGTTCTTCATCTTTAAGTCACCATGAGGGAATACGCAACCATCATTGCTTTACATCGTGTATATTTTATCTAAAACCTCCACCTCGTCAACGAGCTGAATTATCACAGTAAAAACATCCTCTATTGTAACAATATAAGACGTTTTCAGAATCTACTTATACCATTTTTACAAGATTAGAGAATATGAAGTTTGCTTTGCAAAAAATTCAGTTTCATGTATAATAAAATGTCTCATTGTTTTGACATATTGTCATGTGCAATTGTTTCATTACAACAAAAATACCCAAAATATGACTTTTTTACTAGCTATTGTGATGCCATTTCTTTCAACGGTATTCCTATTTTTACTAGTGCTGCTGATGTAGAAAAATAATGAAATGACAATACAGCCAATTTCATATGTAACTTTACATCTGGTTTACGTTCCCATGTTAAATTACCTATAATATTTTCCCGTCTCATTCGCCAGTGACTGGTCCACTGCGCAGTATATAGTCGTTTGAGCTCCTTCTTTTGAGGTTTTCATGAAACCAGCTTTTACAACAATGTTATATAGAAATTTCCTGACGCTTGGTAGAGAACCATTCATGGCATGTCTTCCTAATTCTGTATCAATAACACCAGGATGTAATGCATATGTTGTTACTCCTGTACCTGTATCATAAACATAATTAATGTTATTATTATACTTCATGCAAATTTCTTACATTATCCGGTTATTTTATTGGATAACCGGCATTTGTTAATTTTCAGTAACGTCTCATTAGTCATGCCCATCCTTAGCAACATGTGTTAATGTCTAAATTAACACCCGCTCCGATCGATGACGTCATCGATGTATACAGATTCTTAACACATGACATTGGGATTTTCTTTTGTTCTCGGATGTGCATCAACTAGGTTAATGCACAGGTCAGCTGTGCTATAACTACCCTAGTTATACTGCACAGGTCATAGTTCACGTGTACCTGGAGCCCGGTCCTGGATTGTACTTAAAATGAATGGTCTGTAAAAAAATAAAATGAATGAAAGTTATTTTAATTTAATTTGAATGATAGAATGATTTACAATGTCACTTTTAATCAATACATAATTATCATAAAGGTTTAGAGACAACTATTTTATTCAGGGGTGGGGGAATGGGATGTTGGATTGGGGAGCTGGAATTTTTTGCTGAATAATTAAATATTCTGGCCTACACCTCTCTTATATCAAAGAAATATTCTGGTTGCCAGTTTCCCTTACAGTAAGGTAAAAAATAAAATATATAATCTTGCCCTAAAGTGTTTTGACCCGCAAGTTTACGAAAAAAATATTCTTGCTCGACAAAATTTGCAAGGCCTCCCACCTCAGAATCACATGGACCGGAAATCTATAGTGCCAAAATGAAGGTTGGAATGTACAAACAACGCCTCCAAGAGCCCCTTTTATCGATCAAGGAAAATTCTAGATTTCAGAGCCTGACCTGCATTTTGTAATGTTTCCCATTTATGGGGTAATATCACTTGCTCCACAGCACTCCGGCTAAGGGCACGGAGCCTATATATGTTGGGCCGGCCGGGACCAAGTCAGTGCATGGGGCCTTGAGTCCTATTGTTGGAGACCAGAGCACTAGAGTTGAAGCTAGTGTTGAAGCCCGGAGCCCTTGTGTTGTGATCGGAACCCAACGTTCAAAAAACGTGTGGACCCGGAGCCCATCGTCAGTGTTATTCCCCTAACTTAAATTGGATATATTAAATAACTAAATACCGAAGTTACTGTAAATTTATTTTCTGCATATGCGCATTTCGACAACTTATGTCTCTTCAGTGCAGATAAAATCTAAACGTTTGGAAGACCATCAACTCAAAGATGTTCAAAAACTGATAGAGAACAAATACCCAATATGATCTAAAAGTAAAGCCAAAAACAGCTAAGGACAGAGCTTTGCATGAGGGAGATACTCCTTAGTTTTAAACAAAATTTACAAAAATTTAGATATTGCAAGGTTCAAAATAGAATTGGTTTTCGGGTCAGCACCGAAGTACTGACTACTTGGCTGGTGAATACCCTCGAAATCGGGATATGTAAGTTAACCTGCACAGCTGGAGTGACCTGTTGACCCGACCTCCTACGTCGGTCGGGTCAAGTAAGGTCACCTCTCATGTACCGACTTGATTGTTCAATAACTATAACTTATTTTCTCGTCACTTTTGTTGTTGACAACAATAAGTAAAGCTGTTTTAGTTATAAAACCATGCAAAATGCCCCGCAAAAATATGTACTTTACCACCCTGCCCGCTCCAAGACCAGATTTTTGAGTAATAACTTTTCTAAATTGGGCTAAAAAATCTCTTTCCACATCCCTGGTAGATCTTTTGTTTTTTTTTGTCGTTTTAACCTGGATATGGGATGTTGTCTCCTTGACATTTACCCCATTTCCTTTCTTTTTCATATTGAAGGCGTAAAAACTTCCGAAAGAGGTTGGGGGTCGTGTGAGTATATCAGAAATAAAAATAAAAATAAAATAAAATAAAATAATTGACCGGGAGTTTGATACCGAGTATACGATACCGATCCTGAAAAGAAACTAGAATATTTTGGAAATTTGGTAATTGGTAATTTGTAATTCTCATGAGATACATGACCGAAAAAAGTAAAAATAATCCTGTTTATATGAAGCGAATTTCTCAATGAAACTTATTCCAGAGTATATGTATACCGTTGATGACCATTATAGTAAAGCGGGATAGAGAGGGGGTACATGTAAAAAGTTCAGCCCTTCCACTAGTTAAAAAAATCTGTCCTACCTTTTCCGGCTGAATAATTAAAGCATCCATTTTTTAAGATCCTCCGTTAATTAGTACTTATTCATAATAATTAAAGCCAAAGCTGAAAATGAATAATAAATGTCCAGCAACCTCATTGTGGCAAAAATATTTATAACTTTATGAACATTCATTCAGTATCTATCGGGTTGAGAAAGACAAGAAATTCCTAAACCTTCCTGCTTGAGCCAAGGTCCAGCCAAAAGTGCTGCGCAGGTTTATATTTTCGCGGCTGATTATGTCATGTTTTAAAACACTTATTGACCAATCAAATCGGGATATGTTAGTTAACCTGCACAGCTGGAGTGACCTGTTGACCCGACCTCCTACGTCGGTCGGGTCAAGTAAGGTCACTCAAGCTGTGCAGGATAACTAACATATACCGACTTGATTGTTCAATAACTATAACTTATTTTCTCGTCACTTTTGTTGTTGACAACAATAAGTAAAGCTGTTTTAGTTATAAATGTATTCAATAGCAAAATAAAAAAGTGACCTTATCATACGAAAAAGGACCTTTCACAAATTTAATTGCAGTAAAAAGCGACTTTGAAACTATAATATTATATACTCATTTAAATATCTATAATCTGATTTGTTCAAGTCGTGTCACATGACATTTTAGATTTCGCTGGGTCAACCGGCTAGCGTTGGGTCGCATAGGGAGGTCAACCGGTGAACAAGAAAATTCGATATAATATAACAGTTACCACCCTAGATAGTGTGTGACCCAGCGGTTTCTCTCCCCTCGAAATTTAGGTCACCCTCAAGCAAGCTCTCGGGTGACCTTAATATCTCGGGGAGAGAAACCGCTGGGTCACACACTGTCTAGGGTGGTAATTGTATACGATACAATAGGAAATCAGTACTGAATATTTGTTTATGTGTTTTTGATGTTGCATAAATAAAAAATATTATTATTATTATTATTTTCAAGCATAACGTACATCGAGGACGTATTGTGTACATTATCATACAGTATCATAAAAATCATAATGCCCTTGGATGAAGGTGTTAGTTCGATTAACACACTCGGTGAAAAATTTTCACCCTCGACGTTGTCTCGGGTGATAATTTTTACCTCGTGTGTTAATCTACCTAAACACCTTCATTCAAGGGCATTATGTTTATATAATTGCTATGCTGTACACGTCATTCAAGGAGTGATATTAAAAAGTTACATCATTCACATAAAACAAGTGTACCATAAAGATCTTAAACAGTTGCATGCAAATACATCTAGGAAGAGATGGCAAATCCCATGCAAGAGAATTCAAAGTTTTACGAAAAGACGGTGATCATATGTATCACACAAAACAGGGATACTGCCCTCATATCACATAATAGTCGAGATGATCAATTGTCATAGAGTACAGACTTAACGAATGAATATTGAATACGGGACTTTCGAGATAGGAACTCTCGTGTAATTGAAGGCGGAAACGATCTCCTCAAATACCAGTGAGAAGTATAATCGGAATCCAGTCCTATTGAATATAAATATATACCACCTAAAAACAAACTATTTATTAAATTGAAGTGTATTATAATTTGTCCTGCATGACAATTATTTAACTAAATTTTAATTGACGAAAAGCAATTAATCTGAAGCGCTACAAATCGATTAAATATAAATCACCCTTGGCTCAACAGTGTTCACTAATTAGTGATTCGATCCCAAGGTATTGATGTATTGATTTTTTTTCGTATAATACACAAAAATGTTGTCGGAGTGAACACGACTCAAAATTCCCGTATAGTATTTGCCTTGGAGTTTATATTAACCGTTCATTTGCAGTCAAAATTACTTGTGAAAAAACACATAAATCAATCCAGACGATAAACACGCACGGAACATTAGAAGTTCAACAAAATAGTCCACAAGACTTTATCTCATTCCTGTTTGAATTTTTTTTTTTTAAAAAAGATGTTAATTTGAAATCTTCAGACGGCTATTAAAACAATTCGTCAACAGATTAAATTTTCAGTAACTTCGGTATTTGGTAACATATTAACATTAGCGGCGAGCACCCCTTGATCTATCTTTCAAAATTGTGGTCATGGAGTTAGTAGTCTACCTGTTTTGGGTTTTATTCGTATGTTTTTATACTATAGAGAAACGGGACAGATAAAGGGGAGGTTTGAGTACCCATAAACCGGTTTACCCCTACCGCTGGCTTTTGCTAGTGCCGGTACCAAGTCCTATCGTTGTCTACGTTTGTCTTTTGTCTTATACGTGTTTTTGTTGTGTATTTCCATTGCAAATTGTTGCATGTAATTATAAATTTTCAGCCATTGTAGGTGTTTCCTGTTATCCATTTTTTAACATTTTCTTAATCCAAGCTACTACTGTAACACGAATGATGTTAATCAAATAAGGATCCTAAAAAATCCCAAGAATTTAGTGTCTTGATTCAACTTAAGAGGCATTCAAACTATCGACTTCTTTGCTACTTTTACTACAATATTACAATTTCAGGTTCAAAGATCGAGGGGTCGATTTATATGCAAGCGCTTTCATCAAACTAGGGGCATCTGTTTTAGCAAACTTAAACAAGTCTACCCTTCATACCACAATTTGACAAGATAATACAAGAATGTGAATTATTGTTTCAATATACATTTGTATTGCCGTTTACGGTTAGTTTATGGATAAGAAGATATTTTTCAAACTGTTTCAAATTAATGAAATAGTTACTTTCCATTTACATTTCACAATAATTCAAATGGCTATGCCCTCTTTTTACTAGCTTTTTATGTGACAGTTGCTGCGGACTTCATTTATTTTAACAAATTCACAAAGAATGGCCACTGTAGTTGAGATTCCATACAACAGAATTGTAAATTGTTTAAAACTTTTCAAATATTTAAACTCAATGCTGACATTGGCCACATGGCATTGTGTACAATGAAGAGATCATTTCTATTCATATTTTAAATGATTTCATTAAAAATACCTGTCTTCGACAGGGATACATGTTGCTTCTAGGGACTATAAATAACCATAAAATATTCCATATATTCATGAATGACTAGACCAAAGCAATACCAGACATATTTATACAAAATTGCTACACTGAAGGATAATGCCCATTTTAGTGTGCGTCATTCTTATTTTGTGTGTAATGAAGTACATACGAATACATACACTCACCGAAACAGTCAACAGAAGGGGAATAGAGATTGATGTCCAAATGATATGATCAATTATCAGTTTTACCAAAAACAAGTGAGTAAGCATAAACATATGTACTTCGTGATATCTGAATTAGTAAAATAATTTACTTTTTGATTTCCACAAGACCGGAAACAACGCGGGAATTTTTATTCCTCTGGTGCACCTACATGTTTTCTCTATTCATCGGCAATTTAGGGTATTATTTTGACTTTTTCATTTTATTACAGACGACCATGTGCATATTCTCCCTAAATATGTCGGACATTTATCAGCAAACCATACAAAAATCAATAACAAACTAAAAATTTACCTTATTACCTTAGAGCAGAGTAATCACAGCCTTTGAAACCACGATTTTCTTATAAATGGCAAATTTTACAGCGAGAAATAGATTTTTTATTAATCCTTGATTATACTTCCTACCTTCGCAATATTTAGGAACATGGTACCAGTGTGGAAAATCCATTTGTCTCCTCCACAAACAAAGTCAAAAAGATAAAAAAATCAAAAATTCAACAAAAATACTTTAAGGTGGCTCACTCGTCACATTTTTGAATTGGTGTCAAATTTCGGAAATCCTCTAGTTTTGTCCAGTTCGATGGCTAAAAGAATTTAAAGAATTTAGCACAGGGACCCCACTTTTTATTTCATGAATATGTTATATGGGTCAAATTAAGACGTTTGACAAGTTTTCATAAAATTCTTGACATAACTTCTAAGCTTTAAGACAAAAAAATAATCCTAATGTTTAATCAAGGAAAAATCCGGAAAAATCCATTTCCCGCCAAATTTTTTAATGTCTTCTATCTCGGTAAAAAGCACACGGACCTATATATTTCTTTTTACCATTTCATTTAGTCTACAATGCTTAGTAAATTAAAATAAGATTCAAGAAATCCTTGATATAAACAATATCAGGAGTGAGCCTACTTAATGAGAAATTTTGTTTGAAAAAATATATACCATTTCCTCTAAGAATGAGAAAATTGTTGGGATCGATTACCGACAATTTCTAGTCTGGTACTAGAAAAACTATTGTAATAAAGTTTACCTTTTAATTTTCTTGCCAGCTCGCGAGTGAAAAGAATATTGGCAAGCTTGCTATGACAGTAGGCCACCAACTTGTTATAATGTTTTCCCCTGTTAATGTCTTGAAAATCTATTTGTCCAGCTAAAACAATAAACATAAATGTTGATAGTGATTTTGAACAGTTCTTGGTGACTACTTTTATTTACATACTTTACAAAGAAAATATACGAGACAAGCCAGCATAGCAGCCTATTGTCACAGTGCTCCGCAAACCCAAAAGCGCCATATGCAACAATTTCAGTCATAATTAGGAACGATAACTCTTACTTGAAAATCTAGTCGCCGAAGGAATGTAATAAAATGAATTTACAATTTTCATAATTTCTGTTACAATTTTATACTAAGAAAGCGTTGCAATTGATATATAATTTAAAAATGGGTTACAATTAAGAAAAATAAAAAAATAGAGAAAACGTAAAGTAAAATAAATTATTTAATTTGTGGAGCTGAGTTTTCTGTTGCAAATATTTGAACACCACTCCGAACCTGTCAATTGTACACCTGTATTGTTCCTCCTGTACACGCACCAGGTGACAAAGGTGAGACAACAGGTGTGTACATTACGTAATAGTTACCTTTTTCATCCAGACACAGGGTAATAAAACAATTAACACAAAGACATATACAATATACATCCTTGATTAAAGAAATGAAGTTTTGACAAATATACAAATAAATTTCGTATAAAAATTTTGAATTTGTTCATGGACCATACTCAGATTATTAAAATTGCATCGAGGATATGTATTCAAATGATTGTAAATTATGAAAAAATATATATATACAATGAAAAATTCAAAATGGGATGCAGGCTTTTTTTAAAGTAAGTTCAAAAGTGTTTTGTTTTAATTATTTTTTTGCCTGTTTAAATATTAATTAATGACAGTCAACAGTCTTTAAAAAGAAATAATCTATATCAACTTTATTAACTAAAAATTTTTAAAAAATACCATTTTCTTCATCTTTTACCTGTTTGGTCGTCCGCCATTTTGGATAATATTGATGAAAAATTGCTGAATTTCAAACTTCTAGGGACGAGACTAGACTAAAAATTAAACTGTTTTAAACACGATATTTTGATATTTTCATATGTCAACTACTTGCAGGAATATGCAAAACGATAAATTTTATGCTGTGAAATGAGAAATTATCACTTTAACCGTGTAGGGGTTGAGGCATTTTATATAGACAAAACAGAAGAATGATAGTAAAAAATACTGATTTTTCAAAAGTCCAGGGACGTAATTTCCCATTGATTTAAACTGTCAGGACTGATTCTTATTGTTAAATAAACTATCATAGATGATGCGGGAATATGCAAAATGAGTTTAAATTGTGTAATTTAGAAGATATTGCAGATTTAGTAGAACCTCCAATAGCTTTCTATGTTAAAATTTCAGTGTATCGATGGCCAGATGTTGCGTCACTAAAATCACGTGATGTCGGCAATTGTTGCATATGATATAACAACGGCAGTAGAATACCGAAGGAACAAGGGAAGCGATGACTACAAAAATCGAAGTCCAAAGACATGGCAAAAACGGTAA
>MJUU01074521.1:107116-125446 GCA_002080025.1 Modiolus philippinarum
CGGCCATGTTTTTTGTCGAATCAGAATAAAACAAGCAATCTTTGTATGGGACCTTAAGTACACAATTCCTGTAAAGTATGGTTGAATTTGCTTCAGCAGTATCAGAGGAGTTAATGAAAATGTGATTATTTCCATAGGGTCTTATGTTAACCTAAGTTCCATCCTGGCGGCCATGTTTTTTATCAGATCAGAACGAAATGAGCAATCTTTGTAAAGGACGTTCCATACATCATTCCTGTAAAGTTTGGTTGAATACGCTTCAGTGGTTTCAGAGGAGAAGATGAACATGTAGATTTCCCATAGGGCCAATGTTAAACTAAGTTCCGTGCTGGCGGCCATGTTTTTTGTCGAATCGGAATAAAAAGAGCAATCTTTGTAAAGGTAAAGGACTTTCAGTGCATCAATCCTGTAAAGTTTGGTTGAAATTGCTTCAGCAGTTTCAGAGGAGTTGATGAAAATGTGAATTTTCCCATAGTGTCCTATGTTAAACCTAGGTTCGGCGCTGGCGGCCATGTTTTTTATCGGATCGGAACGAAATGAGCAATCTTCGTAAAGAACCTGCCATACATCATTCCAGTAAAGTTTGGTTGAATTTGCCTCAGTGGTTTCAGAGGAGAAGATGAAGATGTGAAAAGTTAACGGACGGACGCCGGACGTCGGACGA
The DNA here is from genome assembly GCA_002080025.1 of Modiolus philippinarum. NCBI lineage: Eukaryota > Metazoa > Mollusca > Bivalvia > Mytilida > Modiolidae > Modiolus > Modiolus philippinarum. Next base: position 107,781 of record MJUU01074521.1, read on the forward strand.
CGGACGCCAAGTGAAGAGAATAGCTCACACTGACCCTTTGGGTCAGGTGAGCTAAAAACAGAACTGTATTGATCATCGTACTTATTTTTTTTCTATAAATAAGATATGAATGTGCTCAATTTTAGCCATTTTCACCTGTTAGTAAATTATAGGATGCACGGGAAAACATTGAAAATCAACTTTAGCTTAACAGTAACACAAAATTTATCCATGACAAATTTTTGCATCTAAATAAATCGTTTACAGTCTAAACTATATGGCAAGACGACAAAATTGCATTTACAAAAACATCATTTGCTGGAAAAGAGAGCTCACTCGCGGCAGAGGAGAAGAAAAATGACGTTTCACATCTACCTTGAGGGTATTGATACTAATTATTTTTACTTACAAAATTCATGTGCCCTTGCAGAGACATTTATTATACGACTAGGTGCTGATCTCTTTATTAGATCTAACAATAAGGTAGTCAACAGAAAATGTCCTAAATGATTGACACCAAAGTGCATCTCAAAACCGTCCTCGGTCTTCCAGTAAGGACACAGCATTATTCCTTCAGAAAGAAATATATATATTGGGATACATCTAACTATGCGGTATTCACTAATACAACTAATTACTTGTAGCATGCTTTAACCTCAAGATGTGCAAAATATCAATATGCAGTGCGAAAAATGTCTATTCATTTTGTGCAATAATGGGACAAATTATGCAAATAATGATGTATGCAGAATACATTTCTTACAACATAACATATGTGTTATAAACTCATGTTCATTTACTCCATATCCTTTCATAAAATAATTAATACAGGGGTTTGTCTTTTATGTAGTGTGGAGTTGGTTAAACAATTCCCCGGGTTGAGATGTACCGATATGCTCAATATTTTCTGAGTGTGGTGTACTTATATATGAAATTATATCTCATGTATATTCTTTGTTTATAGTTGTTATCTTAATTTATGTGAATTAACTCTCTCCATCGTAGTTTTGTCCTTAGCTACTTTGATATTACTCGGATTTCGTTTGTTTTTTTTTGCATTTTAAACATTTTTTTAAATTGTGGATTTCCAACATTTGGGTTTTAGGGCTGCTAATGATGAATTACATTATTTCCGAAGTGGCCATACAGCTCATTAAACTTTAATGCAATTGGAGTTATGTATGAGTTATGGTCTCATGTTCATTTACTCCATATTCTTTCCTAAAATATTAAATGCGGACACATTTTTCACTAATGGCAGTTGTGACCAAGTATGGTTCCAAAAAGATCACGTGATAACGGACATATTTACCGAATAAATCCTTATTATTAATCATCACCATGACATATGAAATCTATTGAGATAAAAAACAAAACCAACAGACACATAAAAGGTCAAAATTATTATCTTGACATATTTCATCAAAAATTAAGTTTGGAAACAATACAGGTCAAGAGAAAATCATTATTACATTGTGGTTAGCTTACGTTTGAAACCCCTATTGTTTGTCCGGTAGAGAGTTGCTTTCTTATGCATAAGTGCGTAAAATGCGAGGCCAAAAGTCCGTTCTGATTGGCACAGGGTATATTGGCCGGGTCGTTGAAGAGGAGAAGACCTTTGAACGTGATTTCCCATAGGGCTCAATGTTTAACTTAGTTCCCCGCTGGTAGCCATCTTGGATGAGGTGCTGTCATGTCGAACAACATAAAGATAAAATATTGTTCTTGAAATGCTAACATTTTTGCATTTTAAACTTAATTTCTCTCACTAAAATAGTTTTTGAAATTCAATGCAAAATATATAAAGTTCCGAATTTTTATCCTTACAGGGTAATAATTCACATTTTCTTAAAAGTCAAGGTGGTAGGTAGGTCTTGATATGCTGAACATTTTTACAATTTAATGTTGACCTCTAGCTGTTTGTAGTTTTTTTTATAAAAAAAAATAAACAAATATCAAAATTTTGAAAATTCACGGAAAAAGGGCAACACCTTCAAAACAGGTTATCAAATTCTCTTCAGAATCAGCAGCAAGATCTTGTGATGATCTATTTTAACAATGTCGGATTTTTTTTATACTAGTATCTGGTAACATGTGTGGTACCGTCTTTGAGTTATTTGCCAAAAAAGCAAAGAAACCCCATGTGCCATTTTAGTGACGGCGACCATGTTGTACTCCTCGGAACAAATTTTTAAACTTAATACCCTGATAATAATTCAGATTAAGTTTGGTTTAAATTGGCTCAGTGATTTCAGATGAGACGATTTTTGAAAAAGTGTATGACAGAACGACAGACGCCAAGCGATGGCAATATTTCACATTGCTCTTAGGCAAAGGGTAGTCCTGTATCTGTTTAAGTTGGTCTGATCACATTGTTTTGAACTTGAATACAATATTTGTTTTATAAATCAAAATGAAATAACAATTTACGTATTGACTTCCTGTTACGTGTTAAACTCGTATGAATAATTTGAAAGAAATTTTCATCATTTTTCTAACTCGGGGATGTCTCAATATGTCCCTTAAGGTGGCTCATTCATCATATTTTTGAATTTGTATCAGAATTACTCTGGTTTTCACAAGTTCAATGGTCTAAAGAACCCAAACGTTTTTTATTTCATGAATGTCAAGTTAAGACACCCGAGAAGTTTTCATTAAATTCTTGATATAACTTCTTACAAACAGTTCTCATGTTAAATTACGGGAAAATCCAGAGAAATCCATTTCCCGGCAAATTTTTAATGTCTTCTATCTCCGTTTAAAGCACATAGACCTATACATTTCTTTATACCATTTCATTACTTAATCAATTTTATAAGTTTCAAAAAATCCTTGATATAAACAACATCAAGAGTGAGCCTCCCTAATGTTACATTCCTTTCAAAACCCTTAATATCTACGAATCATAATCCGACTTACCAGCATTGTTAATTAAAATGTCAAGTCTCTTCTCTGTCTTGTTTATATCTTTTGCAAAGTCTATAATGGAACTAAAGGAAGCAAGATCCAGTTTCTTTGTATAAACTTCCTTACTACTGGACCTTTGTTTGATTTCTTCAAGTGCAGCATTCGCTCTCGTCATATCCCGACATGCTATAGTGACTTTTGCGCCTGAATATTAAGAATCATTACGAACAAGGGATCTGTGAGCCATTGCTCACTAGTAATACCCCCGCTCTCATCTTCCAGTCTCTAATAACCTGACAAAGTTAGAAAACAAAATGTAGTACCCCACAAGTATTAAAATGTGTCCCACAATATGGCATGCCTACACAAAGCTTCTGACAAAATTTCAAGTTTGTATTTTTACCAGTGCAGAGAAAAGCTTTATGAAAGTTGCAAGGGACGGACGGGATGTTGAAAATTAAACTAAGTCAGTTCTGTGCTTTGCGTCTGTCTGGCGTCCTTGTTTTTGTGTCTAACGTCATTGTTTTCTGTGTTCTCGTTTTTGCCCTGTCTTTGGACTTTTGTGAATTTCAACCCTTTGTTCCTTCCGTATTCTACTGCCGTTGTTTCAGTTAACAGGAGGTAGCATTCTGACAGGTCATCCCACAATATGGCATAACTATACAAAGCTATACAAAGCTTCTGACAAAATTTCAACTTTGTTTCATTTACCATTGCAGAGGAAAGCTTAACGAAAGTTGTGACGGACGGACAGAATAATGAAAAATTGACTAAGTTTATAAACAGGAAGTAGTATCCCGACAGGTCTGAAAACGCATCCCACTATATGGCATGACTATACATAGCGTCTGACAAAATTTCAAGTTTGTATCGTTTACCATTGCAGAGAAAAGCTTTACGAAAGTTTTGACGGACGGACACACAGAATAATGAAAAATTGACTATATCGGTAAATAGGAAGTAGCATCCTGACAGGTCTGAAAATGTATCCCACAATACGGCATGACTACACAAAGCTTCTGACAAAATTTCAAGTTTGTATCATTTACCATTGCAGAGAAAAGCTTTACGAAAGTTGTGACGGACACATAGAATAATGGAAAATTGACTAAGTCGGTAAACAGGAAGTAGCATCCCGACAGGTCCGAAAATGCATCCCACGATATGGCATGACTACACAAAGCTTCTGACAAAATTTCAAGCTTGTATCGTTTACCATTGCAGAGAAAAGCTTTACGAAAGTTGTTACGGACGGAATTACGGAATGACGGAATGACGGACACAGGTAAAACAGTATACTCCCTCCTCCTCCGGAGCGGGGGTATAAAAAGGCATATCAAATTATTTTAAGATAACTGCTAAAGGATACACAATTAAGTTACAACATCAGGTAAGCATACAAATAGAAATAATACTTGTCTTAAACGTTTTTTCTTGTGTAGTTCCCTCGCAAATTATCGCATGTAATTATAATTTTCAGCTATTGTAGGTGTTCCTGTTATCCATTTTTTAACATTCAACACATTTATTTCGTCAGTTCATGTGAGAATTTCTTGTATAAATGCAGTACCAAAATTTCATATACGGCTTTCTTGTATTCTAAAAATTTAACTTTCATTCTATACATATATATCCCATATCTCCCTATTTTTTCCTGCGAAGTTTTGTTATAAACAATTGGATGAGTGCCATATGATCGTTTATATGCTACCTGTGTCGGGTAACGGATGACAGTGTTTGTAAGAGTACCTTGTCTGATATGTTTTCCGCATATATAATCTAAAGCAAAGATACATGGATGTAGTGTTGTTCAACATTTAGCAAGTGAATTTGGCTCAAACCGGTGCTAGGGGCCATCCTGATCTTACTATGGGGTATGAGTGTTTGCTTTTTGTTGATGGCCTAATGGTGACTTCAAGATGAGGAACAACAATGAAAGCAATGTTCAATTTGCGTAATCTTACAATGTACTAGTAGGGATTTTGTCACATGTACATTTATTCCGCACAACAATGAAAGCGATCCTCAATTTGCGTAATCTCACAATGTACTTGTAGACATTTTGTTACATGTACATTTATTCCGCATCCCTCTATTTGTTCAATAAAGGTATTATTCCATTTCAAGGCTTCATTGATGATCCTTTTAAATCAAGCAAAGTTAAAGTTTTTAGAATTTGATTCAGGAAGAGTAAGTCAGAATAATCCTTCCACAGACAGATAACGTTAGCAATGTTCCTGACAGACACACGGGGGTAAATTAAACTGGTTTGGTGTATGTTCTATCCTCCCCTTAATGATAAGTTCTGTTAGCCACTTGACATTATAAACATTTTTAAGACTCATTATGTAATCTCCATTTTTCTAGACTCTAACCTTTCTTTGTTTGCTTTAATGTTATTGGAATGTATCCGATATCACATGATAATCTTGCCTTTATGTAATACTGAATCTGTTATAGTACAGAAAAGCCAATTGTCGCCAATATAATATGACTTTACTATCAGCATTGACATGTTTAACAAGCATGTGTCTTCCAAGGAACAGGAGATGCTAACTCTGACGGTGTGTTCCTGATCTCGTCCATGCTTTTAAATAGGGTCTGTTTTTTCCTCTGTGAATGTATGTGTTCTCCATTTTCTTTTTCTGTACCGTACTTATGGGATGTCTTTGTTAATATGTGTTTCCGATATTACCATTGTCTTTTGATTATCCATTCTATTATTGATGGTTCAGTTCTAACTTACTTTACACATTGATGTACCTCATTATTTGTGTGCAAATATAATATGAAACGAATTCTATTTATAATTCAGATAATAAAATATACGCTTAAAGTTATTTCATTTCAACAAAAAGATGTTTTAGATATCTTTTCAGTGACTCGAAAGTCTTAAAATTGCATTGTAGTTGCATTTGAAGATTACTGTCTTCGGTTTTTGCGAATAAATCTATTTCATTCTCATCTACAGCTATTAATCATTTGCACTCTATTTTATTAAGTAGGGGTTCTTCAAAATCTAATTGTTCATTGATTTTTATTGTTGCTAGCAGTTGTTGTTAAAAAAAAGTAACAATTCACATTCCATAACAAACTTAAATATTTAAAATTTAACTTAAATATCTTTATTAGCTGTATAATTTCACTTGTGAACTTCACATAAAGTCCTTTAGAATCAATTTTGAGTTGGTCCTAATTTTCGTTAAAGGGGCTGTAAGAATTGTAATGTTTTTAGTTTGTTACGTGAGACTTGCTTTATCCATTGTTGCCTATTTTTTAAAAGTTTTTTTTTCTATGGTTGTTATAATGGTAAACTTCATTGAAAAATACAATACCTCGTTTTGCCAAGTCAACCGCTGTCTCTTTACCAATCCCTGTATTTCCACCAGTAATTATCACAGTTTTACCGTCTAATCTGCCAGTGCCATGATAATTTGATCCTATTATGTACCTTTTAAGAGCGAATAAACTTAAACCTGGAAAATATTACGTTTGCAAATTACAGATGAACTGAAACATTGCAGATAAGTAAATATTTCAAAAAAGGATATGGAGTAAATGAACACGAGACCAAAACACATATGCTTACTGCAACTGCAATTATTTTAATGAGCTGTATGGCCATTTCGGAAATTTTATTCCTCATTAGAAGCACTAGAACCCAAACATAGGGAAGCCAGAATTACAAAAAAAAAAGTTTAAAATGCATAAAATTAAAGGGAATCCAAATAATCAGTAATATAAAATATAGGTAAAGAGAAAACTACGATGGAAGGAGTTAAACCTTATAGGGTTTTAGAATTTACATAAATTTAGATACTTGTTATAAACAAAGTTTACACATGAGATATAATATCTTGTACAAGTACACCATATCTAGGAAAAATAAAGAGCATACATCTCAACACGATGGATTGCACTGCATTAAAAGACAAACTATTGTATTAAATATTTCACAAATGGATATGCAGTAAATGAACATGAGACCATAACACATAAGTTTACTCCAACTGCTATAATTTTATTGAGCTGTATGGCCCTTTCGGAAATTGATTCCTCATCAGCAGCACTAGAACCCAAACATTTCAAAAAAGCTTAAAATGCATAAAACCAAAAGAAACCCAAATAATTAGTAATATCAAATATAGCTAAGGACAAATCTACGATGGAAGGAGTTCAACCTTAGGTTTTAGAATTTACATAAATTTAGATACTAGTTATAAACAAAGTGTACACATAAGATATAATTTCATGTACAAGTACACCATATCTTAGAAAAATTAAGAGAATACATCTCAAACATGGGGAATTGTTTTACCAACTCCAAATTCATTAAAAGACAAACTCCTGTATTAAATATTTCACGAAAGGATATGGATTAAATGAACATGAGACCATTTTTTAAAAATCAAGTTTAGTGTTATGTTGACTTCCAAAGTTTGAGCTTTACGAGACAACGGCAGTAGAATACCGAAGGAACAAAAGGGTGAAATTCACAAAAGTCCAAAGACAGGGCAAAACGAGAACACAGATGATATATCAAACGTTAGAGTCGTTTTTACTGTTATAATTCACTTTCGTGGCTGTCATTTGTGTTATAAACATATAGGGAGATATTAATTTTGGACGGAGTGAAAGATCTTGTGGTATATTAAGTGCTCAAAATTTAGGAGTCTCTCAAACTGCCTGGGGTATTTGCAAATATGTGTTGACGGTCTTACCATCACTTAAGTATAAATCAGGGAAATAACAAAATTTCCGAACATTACCGACAAGAGCCGAAATCTAATTGGCAAAAAGATAAAACATGTGCAAAACCACCAGAATAATTGTCAACTGGTCTCTTTGGGTAGATATCTTAGTCATGAAAATATATTTTTTAATTTCTGGAACAAAATTAACAGAAAGTAGGAAATTTTGCATTATAGTCATTCAAACAAGGGTAATAACAAAATTACAGAACAAAATTGTCAAGAGCCAAAATCCAAAGGGAAAAAAAGACAATTCAAGCAGGTGCTTAACCTTAGGAAATGGCACAATGGTCCTGACTTGGTTCAGGCATTCCAAAAACAGTTCATACCTACAAGTCAGCTCACACCAACAATCATGTTACACCCATCATAAGGTCACGTTTCAAACATGTTAAATTTAGTTTCAAAACAGATCACACATACAAAAGGATACATCTACCAATCACGTCTAGTTTAATTTCATAACAGCAACAAACATTTTTCACTCATTTATCACCGAACACTTGGGACCTTTTATTAAAATATTAAATGAATTCGTTATCAACATATATTTTGGACATTATTTTATTTCAATTATTTCTTAGAAATATAAATTGTTAAAGTCAAGTTTCGATATCTTAGTTTTTAATTAACTGTCTTTCATCAAATTCTTATCGCGGTTTTTAGTAATCTTTAATCCTTAAATGGACTCCATTTAGACAGTGTGCTTTGTGGACAATGTTGGAAAAATCCTAATCCGCAATTTGTGTTTAATTATTTCCCTATAGTGACATTTCTATGGGCAACACTAATCTCTGTTTTTTTTTTATATATTGTTGTTATTTTATTTGTTATGTCAGTTTTGGTTTATAGTTCGGTTACGCCAGACTGCAAAATAAAAGTATGGAACGGAAATATATTCCTTCTTGAATTTATAACCGGAACGCTTACACATTCCCCCGGTTATACGTGGTTGTTACAGTGGCTTATCCCGTACCTAATTCTACCGTGAGTTAAATTCCTCAACAGATAATGGAATCGTGGAAAACAGATTTTTACAGACCTTGGAGCATTCAGTCTTGTGATTATGGAACGCCATATCCGTCAGAACAAAGGTACTTTATCAATTCTGAAAACAATTTGTGCAAATTTTGTGGTAAGACTGTGTATTCTTAAATTTCATTTTAATATTTGTGCTGCCAGAAGATCTTTCTGCTATAAATGTAGACATTTTGGACAATACGCCAAGATGTGTAGTTTCCACGGACAAACGCCGGAAAAGAAAGCAAAAAGCAAATCAAAGTTGCGGCGTAATGCCGAAAGATTAAAAATATTTAAGGAAAAGAAAATAATGTCAATATTTCCTTGTGCCGAAATAAACAACATTGAATTACTGGAATTCTACGGAGGGGCCGATCATCGAAAAGGAGAAGTTAAAACACTCAAGCAAAAAGTAAAGGACGCAAAATTTGATAAAGAAATGGAGAAATCACAGAGAGTGAAATTAATGATTAAATGTGATTATTTGGAGAAAAAATTACGGGAAATAAGCGATAAACACATTAAAACAGTGTCGGAATTAAACAAAACTAAAAAGGAGCGTACACAGGATAAAAAGAAAATTGAAGATCTGGAAACTGAAATGACCGATTATAAACTTCAGATAGAGGTACACGTTTGTAAACCGAACACAGATGAAAAAGAAAAGTATGAAACGGAAATAACGGTATTAAAAGAGAAAATTGAAGACATGGACCACTATAATGAAAGAATGTATGATCAAAGGTGTGAAGCAATTGATTTACAATATAAATTAAATCGTGAAAAAGAAGAAATGCAAAATGAGATATACAAGCTGCAAGACCAAATAGATGAACTCCGAGTTCGAAATCAAAACCATTCACATCGCAATCGATATCCAGTACAACATAGAGGAAATCGATGGAATTTCAACAGGCATTTCTAAAATTAGATAGAGATCTTGGAATAACACTACACGTTTAATCTTAGGAATTCAGTTTTGGATAATATAATTATGAAATTCATGCAGTTTTCATTTCATTTTGAAAATTTATTCAAGACACGAGGACGTGTCTTCCGTGGAGCGGAGGAATATATCAACGGACACTTGGGACCTTTTATTAAAATATTAAATGGAATTCGTTATCAACATATATTTTGGACATTATTTTATTTTAATTATTTCTTAGAAATCTAAATTGTTAAAGTCAAGTTTCGATATCTTAGTTTTTAATTAACTGTCGTTCATCAAATTCTTATCGCGGTTTTTAGTAATCTTTAATCCTTAAATGGACTCCATTTAGAATTATATCTTTATTCTCTAAAACCACAAAAACAGTAGTACAGAGATACAACAGCTGAAAACAATATACAATATAACAAAAATACAATATACAAGTGACCACAGAAATCAGCCAGGGGTAGTCACAGTTTTATTAATAATGTTTATAAACTTCACAAGTTTAATAAGTTTTGATCTGTTTTTAGTACTCATTAAATTCCTAAATTTCAGAACGTTTTGTCTCCTACAATAGTATCTTGGTATAAAATTTTCACGAATGTCTGCGAAAAATGGACAGACAAGTAAGACATGAAATTCATCACCAATTTCGTTTTGTCTACATAAATTACATGTGCGACTATTTCTGTCTAAATTTAACCATCTACCTTCTTCTATTGGCAGTCTATGATTTACAGTTCGAAATCTACATAGATCGATAACTAATTTATCATCAAGCAACTTGAAATAAGGTTCTAATTTTACAGAGTCTTGTAGATTCTATAATTCAAAGTTTTTGAAGAAATTTGTACGATTTCATTTCAGTTTTGTGTGTACTGATCCCTAAGACTTTGCCTAACATAGTATAATAACCACTTCGAATTCAAAAAATTTTGACTTTCCCATACGAATGATAAACCGCAAGTATTTAATATTCCTCGAACATTTTCAAGCCAACTGAATTGACTTCCTTGATTCTGTTGCATACTTAGTGCCAAATTATATACCATGTAAGGAATTTTCAGTCCTTTATCAGTTAATAACTTTGACCAAAACGATAAAACTCTAATTTTGATATCAATATCTACTGGATAGCGTCCAAGTTCACCATAAATCATACAGGAAGGAGTAGATGTTTTTAAGTGTAACAATAACTTGCAAAATTTCAGACGAACTTTTTCAATAATACCAAGATTTCCAAACCCCCAAACCTCCGAGCCATACAATAAGATTGGCTTCACCAGTTTATCGAAAATATCAAGTTGACATGTAATAGATAAATTATGCAATCTACCATAATAGACAGTGTGCTTTGTGGACAATAGTGGAAAAATCCTAATCCGCAATTTGTGTTTAATTATTTCTCTATAGTGACCTTTCTATGGACAACACTAATCTCTGTTTTTTTTATATATTGTTGTTATTTTATTTGTTATGTCAGATTAGGTTTATAGTTCGGTTACACCGGACTGCAAAATAAAAGTATAGAACGGAAATATATTCCTTCTTGAATTTATAACCGGAACGCTTATACATCCCCGGTTATACATTTATAAGTGCCATGTAAAAGTAGGATTGCTCCATCAATCAGGTTACATCAATGAATCGGGCACATTTTAATATCACAATTAGATCATCTAACGATTAGTTTGTATCAGCGTCAAAAACTTTTATAGTACGAGCAAATGTTATTTGTGAATGGTTGTAAACAGGTATACAGGTTAGAAAAACCGAAAGTTTTGATGCTTTCACAGTTTTCTTTTAATTATTCAGAATACATATTTACATAATAGAAAAATACCAAAGCTGCAAAAATGAACAGTAAATTTAGTTATGCTTACATGTGTTTGAAGGAGTAACATCACATATTATTTTTCTTCTAAAAGAACATCTGAAAGAATTCATATGGGGAATAACACAGAGAAGAATCTGCTATGTACTTTTCCTTGTACAAATTTTATGTATCTCTTGTACTAAATTCTAAGATGATAAGAAATGAGAAAATGAACAAGAAAAGGAAGCAGTCGGAAACGACAGTTATTCCCCTTGCCTACTTGTTATTTTCGTGAATATAATGAGTTCTCTACTGAGTTTTATATTCAAGATCTTGGTTGTTGTAAAAACTTTAAATTTAACTTTAACTTGAGTCGTTCATGTGTTTTATGTATGTGACCTATTTTCATCTGCCGATTACATACTATGCATCTACTGAAAAAAGAGACGCCGTATCTGAAGTTTGGACTCATTTAAAAAATTATACCAAAGTCAATCATTCATGAAATGTAGTTCAAGGTAATTTCATTTTTATCTTGAGCTTCATGATTACAAGATGCATCCATAGATCGCATATAATTCCTCTAATAGTTATACTATCTAAGATATGGACTCCCACAAAAACCAAAGTCACTCATGGTTTAGAATCCAATGACCTGAGGATTTTACAATTATACTGGCTATTCAAGGATATTGCCGATGTCTACTGGAATCCATTATAATTCTTTACGAAACCCTTAAGGAAGTTTTGAATTTGATTTTTATTCCGTAGTGCGACAGTTTTATACCAGGATACGAGGCTCCTTGAACTAGCCGACATTCTAGCGGCAAGCACTCCTTGACATATCTTTCTAAACTATGCTTTGTTTTTTCTTTCCTTTTCATGATTGCCCGGTGTCTTTTAGCTAGTAGTCTACCTGTATTGGGTTTTATCTGTATGTTTTTATACTATAAGGAAACGGGGTAAATAAAGGGGAGGTTTGTGTACCCATAACAAGGTACCAAGTCCGGCTATCTCGAGTTCCTATGGTTGTCTATGTTTGTCTTTTGTTATTTTATTGTTTTTTATTGTGTTTTTTTTTTTTTTGTTGTTTTTTTTTTTATTTTTTTGTAAAGTTCCATGGTAGATTGTGGCATGTGATTAAAATTTTTGGCCATTGTATGTGCTCCTGTTATCTTTTCTTCATTAATTTGAAATATGGGTCATGGTGACTTAACATTTTTTCTGGAGATTTGTGACTATACAAAACGCATTTCGAGACAAAAAATCTTTCCTCTAAGAGATGTAGTATCTTTAATATATAGAATCTTACAAATCTTACAAACACTTCAACCTACGTCACTCATGCATGAAATGTAGGACAAGGTGACCCAATTTTGATCTGGAGCTTCGTGACAATAGGAATCTATGGTCATTATTCCTCAATCACTTGTAATATCTGAGCTCTAGACTCTTATAGAAACTTTTGGTCTCTCATGAATTAAAATGTAGGTAAAGGTGACTATTTTTATCTGGAGCTTTGTGACTACAAAAGACGCATCTACACAAAATATTATTCCTCTATGAGCTTGAGATCTAGACTCTTACAAAAATGTTAACATGAGTTACTAATGCATGAAACGTAGCTCCAATCAACCTATTTCATATATCAGCGTCAAGTACTGTCCAAGGTGCATCCGTGGACAAAATCTTTTGTAACACAATTCCTACAAACACAGCGCAACCACATGGGTTATTTGAGGCTTGAACAAGGGTTACGTACAGCCGCAACTTTTAAATTCTCGTTCCTGGCAAAAAGGACATTATTTTTCCCGTAAGTATGTGTACAACGATCCTTGAAGTCCCCGGTTAAAGTACCACTTCAATCTGATCTGTTGCTCTCTAAAAGGTAATTAATGGTGTTTCTCGAGTGTATTTTAAATGTTTTATTTTGCAACAATGTTGTATTAAATGACTAAATACCGAAGTTACTTTGAATTTAAATTCTGCATATGCGCATTTCGACAACTTATGTCCCATCAGTGCAGATAAAATCTAAACGTTTGGAAGACCATAAACTCAAAGATGTTTAAAAAACTGAACAATAAGATCTAAACGTGTTTTTAAATAAAAGCAATAATTGGCCATTTTAACCACGCCTCTGATATACGTGTGATACACATTATAATGTGAAATGTCGCTGTAATAGTAACAAAGTATATAGAAGACAAAAGCATTATCATCGGTTAAAAAGCTAACATTGTGAGTTAGGCTAATAGTAAAAATCTATTATACGGTGCAGTTTCGCCTTACCGAATTGTTTTCTACTTGCAGCCTAACCCACGATGTTAATTAGGTTTTTAAATAGCAAAATACCAAAACCAATGAAGACGCTAAAATTCCCACCCAGCTTCATTGGGCGAGGGGATGATAAGCATTTGGCATTTCATAATTTCATTATCATTATCCATCGTATCAGTTTCAAATTTCAAAGCTGCACATTTTAGTCAAAATGAAACAAATTCACAATCCTTTTCTCGTTCATAGATTTTTATAATTATTGCTATGTCTCGATATAGGTGCAAGTTTGTGTTCCAGCAAGGTAAGTCAAATGGATCAAGTTTTCCTGTTTAATATGTTAATTTACAACATCTTGATTACTTACCAATAGTAAAACTTGCAGCAAGGGCTATTTTGTAATCAAAAAGACTAACTGACTGCAGAGCTCTCCTCCATCGTTGAATGAATAAATGAATTTGGTCGTTCTACCTCTTAACCTTGTTTTTATTTACATTTGTATATTTAAAAATAGCTTCTATTTGTATGTATCGCACATGTAAATAAATATCAAATGTTCATGTAATTTTGGTACAACACATTGTCAACAAAATCAATGTGAAAAAAAAATGAAGTTTCTCTCAAACAAATATTTGATAAAGGTTGTCCGGACTTTTTAATGATTCTAAATAAAGTAGTGGTATGAAGCAAGAGCAATTTCAAAACTATTTGATGGGATGAAAGTTACGTATTGTTGGGTTTGTTGTCTTCAAGAGAATGTTGACGGTTTATGGGGGTATTCCAGTAGTGCATGAAAAAAAATATAATTGCTGCAAGTCACAAGGCAAAATATAAATAATTAGAGAGATAAATAGACTTGCACATCTTTGTTGCTGTGCTTTGATGTAAGGTGGAAGGTAATTACATATAAAGTATTAAGATTTGGTAAAATAAAAACCTGAATTCAAAAAAAAAGATCGACAAACGAATACCGAAGCAAAAATGATGAAATCAAAATTACAAAATCACGGCAATGTCCAACACGATTTGAGACAGCATGGCAAAGACAAAATAAATCAGCAGAAATGAACAAGAACGCCACAAAACTAAGGCAATAGTTAACCCCAACAATCTCAAAAAACGCAGCTTTAAACATGGATAAAAATAAATATTGACTGATAGAGATACATTAATAAGAAGAAGAATATGACGGTTGTTCTAATTTGCTCTGTGTTTGGGTGTCTCGGATTTGTCGTTCGTCTTATGGATTTTCCGTACTGTTCTCTATGTCTAATATGATTCTGTGTTTTTTTGTCACTTTTAATCATTCTGACAAGGTAAGATCATTTCAACAAAGATATTTGCTGCATAATTCATGTCTTTAGGTAATACGAGACACTAATATTTTACTGCATTGAGTGAAACAAAAATATATCAGACAAATTTTTCTTCTAAGTTTTCCATTTATGATTTCACCGTTAAAAACTGCCATTAGTAGTTGATCTTTGGATAATAAAATTATCATACTTGTGTCAACGTATATTTGTTCCTCATAACAAAAATCACTTTGGAACAAATATTATAAACATTAGCATAATATTTCTTCCTTTTGGAACAATAACGCCTATTCTGTTAGAAACAAATATTATAATATTTGCTCCTTTGGACCAAATACTCTATAGCCTAACACTTTATTATTTTGGAACAAATATTATGATGGAACAAAATGGACATGACACGAGTACAAGTATCATTTGCTATTTGTTCCGTCATAATATTTCATATGAATTATAAAAGAATCGCGTAATGTCCGTGATCCTTTTCTGAATCACTCTCAACTTATCTCTGTAAAAATGCTTTTTTTTGCCGTATCATGTCTTTGGACAAAACTGTCTGTTATCATTTTATGTTTTTAATTTGTTGGTTGACGAATGCTTCCGTTTTAACTTTCATTTTCATGGATCTCTGTTTAGTTCTTTGTATAGCTCATGCCATTTTTTACCAGATGTACGTGGATGGTTAAAAAGATTTACCCATGGATAGTTGAAAAGTAACAACATATCCATTTATCCATTTGGGATACCCAACGTTTTGCTCTATAACCATTTACAACTGCAAGTAATGTCATCAGACAATGCATAAGCATTATCTTCTACAGCACTGTTTAGGTTATATAAACAAGTTGGCATTAGCAAAACGACCAGAGAACTTCAAAATAAAACTAGATTTGTAATTGCAAGCAATTGCTGATGTCGCCCCTGGTAGCCAATTCCATGCTTCCATCCTGTTCGCAGCGTCAAAATCTACCTAGAAATTACTTTTCGTTGAAATCGGACAAAGTTGAAATTTTGACGTATTTTGGCGGCCATCTTGGAAATGGCGGCCACTTCGATTTTGTGTGTGTGTGTGTGTGTTTTGCCTATCTCCTTTTGGTGATACAACTTTTTGTCAAATATGAATGAATTGTGTCAAGGCATGTTTGAGATTTTATCATTTTTATTTATATTGGATAAATTTTAAGTGTCGATGTAACTTGGCAGCCATCTTTGAAATGGCGGCCATTTTGTTTTGTTTTTTGTTTTTTTGCATGCACATCTCCTTAAGCTGATCCAACTTTGTACCAAATATGAATGAATTCTGTCAAGGCATCTCTGAGAAAAATCTCGGACAAAAATAGGTGGAAGAAAGAAAGAAAGCGTAATAATAACTAGATTTGCAATTGCAAGCAATAGCTGATGTCGCCCCTGGCAGCCAATTCGGTGCTCCCATCTTGTTCGCAGCGTCAAAATCTACCTAGAAATCAATTTTCGTTGAAATCCAACAAAGTTTGGCGTATTTTGGGCAGCCATCTTGTAAATGGCAGCCATTTTGAAAAATTTCTTCGCGTAAATTCCTTCGGCTCATCTTATCGTACATTTATGCGAAATATGAAGAAATTCTGCAAGGCAGTTCCTGAGTTAATGAATCTTTTATATTTTGACGTAAAATGACGGCCATCTTGGAAATGGCGGCCATTTTGAAAAATTTCTTCGCGTAAATTCCTTCGGCTCATTTTATCGAACATTTATGCAAAATATGAAGAAATTCTGCAAAGCAGTTCCTGAGTTAATGAATCTTCAATATTTTAACGTAAAATGGCGGCCATTTGAAAAAAAATTTCACGAGATCCCTTCGGCTCATCTTACTGAACATTTATCTGAAATATGAAGAAATTCTGCAAAACAGATTCTGAGTTATTGAATCTTCTATTTTTAACGTAAAATGGTGGCCATCTTGGAAATGGCTGCCATTTAAAAAAAAATTTCACCGTCATGCATAACTTCACATGGTGTTTCAACTGTGTGCCAAGTATCAAATGATTCTGTTCAGGCATCTCTTGAGTAAAGCTCTGGACAAAATTATTGGACGTAAAATAATAAAGAAACCGGAATAATAAAGAGTGATGATATGTTTGCATGCAAACACAAGTCACCCAAACCAGATTCCATACTCAATTGCTCTTTGAAAAAATGCTGTGTTGTATATTTATCACAAATGATTGTAATAATGTGTCCTAAAATATATGTTTTTATTTCTAGTGTAAAAATTATTATCTGAAGCTCATTATGATTTCATCTTTCAGTGCTATTAGTGCTTTGATTCACAGGTTAAAATATTCCTTGATTGCGTCAGAAAGAAAGTTGCGTCATAATGTTTTCATTATTGATTCATCGATGAAACCAACATTCCAAGCTATGGGTTGTGACCTTGACCTTTGACCTTGACCACATTTTGAAGGTCCAGTCTTCCTGAACATTTTGTATGTTGAATGTCTTTTTGTATCTTCAATTGTATTTGAGCTATAAGCAAAAAACCTCAAAATCGGACATCAAAATCGGTTTTTATTCCATGGGCCCAAAACAGTTGGTCCAATTATTTTGGACCCAATGTAACAAATGTAGATGTTAACAAGACACACATTTTTGCCATTACATGTTATCAGCTATCTATTACGGTTTAT
>MJUU01074521.1:133697-163032 GCA_002080025.1 Modiolus philippinarum
TGAGCCTTTTCCTCAAAACTTTAACTATCGAACTCCGAGCTTTTCATCTGTAAAAAGAGCATACTGCTGTACGGTGTTTTTTATCTGGGATTATCGTAATGTCCCTGTCAGTGCTGCAGCCGAACCGATTGGCAGGCATGTTTATTTACGTTTACGTTGACGACAAGGGAAATAACTAGTTATTTGTTCGACGTGCTAAAGCGCGCCTTATTCAAATTAGTCATTTTGCCTACGCACAGTTTCCCGAACACTTATTTTGCCTACATGCACTTTCCCGCACAGTTATTTTGCCTACGCGCTATTACTTGTAGAAATACCAATATTATTTTTACCATAGTTTCTATAGTAAAGTATAATAATAATAATAATAATAAAAAAAATAAAAAGAATAATAAGAACTGAGCAAAAACAATAAGTCTCCACAAACTTCGTTTGGGAGACTTAATAATTATAATAATAAGAAACGGTGCAAAGACAATAAGTCGCCAAACTTTGTTTGGGCGACTTAATAAGAAACAGAGTAAAAAAATAAGTCACCAAACTTCGTTTGGGTGACTTAATAAGAAACAGAGTAAAAACAATAAATCACCAAACTTCGTTTGGGTGACTTAATAAGAAACGGTGCAAACACAAAAAGTCGCCAAACTTTGTTTGGGCGACTTAATAAGAAACAGAGTAAAAACAATAAGTCACCAAACTTCCTTTTGGTGACTTAATAACAAAGAAACGGAACAAAAACAATATGTCTCCCCGACTTCGTCTGGGGCGACATAATTACAAAGAAACGGACCAAAAACAATAATAAAACAATAATATGTCGTCCAGACTACGTCTGAGGCGACATAATTAGATTCCATTTAAGATTACCAGACTGATCAAACTGTTTACACCAATTTTGAATGCAGTGTCACCTTGGTAACCCCGTCTCCGAAGCATTCAGTGTGAGATCTGTAGTGAGGCAGGCCTGTCTACTATTATCAATACTGCTCCAAATGACCATTGATGGGATACAGCGAAAAGTTATTACAGCAAGCCATAAACTCCAGCCAACTTAAAGATCTAGAATTTGCAGCTGACCTTGCAGAAATTTCAGCTGCTAGACAACATCTTCAAAAAAAAATCAGATACACTAGCTTATTGTACCGAACAGGTCTAAAGATAAACACCACCAAGACGACAGTGATGGCTATTTACACCACAATGAGAAACCCCATCTCTGTATAAAACAATGAAATAGGAAAACTCAACCTATTTAGGCAGAGTCATAAGTTCAGATAATGGCACAAAGAAAGACATGCAAGCACGACTGGCTAAAGTAAGTGTAGCATTTGCAAGACTAAAACATTTATGGACTAAAAGATCTACAGCAAGAAAATTCAATAGTAATGTAAAACCAGTGCTTATGAATGGGTCAGAATGTTGGTGTATCATCTGGTGTGATTTGCAAAAATTTGAAGTATTTCAAAACAAATGCCCAAACAATTACAGGGAATTTTTTGTTTTGGTCACAATAGATAAGAAATGAGGATCTTTGAAGCGGTGTGAACGCCATCCCTTCGAAACTGAACTAAAAAAAACGCTTCAGATTTTTGGGCCATGTGTTCATAATGTAAAACGAACAAAAACCCTAAAGTAGCCCTACGCAGGACACCACCTTGGAAGAGACGTCCTTGCAGACAACGAACAAACTGGAGAAGAACTATTGGAGGAGGGTTACATTTTAGGTCAAGCTCAACACCTGGCAAATGACAAAGGAAAGTGGAGACAACTAGTTATGGCTTTTTGTCTCGCAGGGGGTGAAGATGATGGGTGAGGTGAGGTGAATTACTCTGCATCTCTTTTCAACTGAATTTAAGACTTAAAGATGAAGAACAACAATAAAAGTGTTATTCTATTGCTTTGTCTCATTTGCATTTACTATATATCCCTTTATTAAATTCTGACACCCCTCTAGAATCTTTATTTTTTGATGCTCTATACATTTATTAGTTAATAAATGTATTTGTTATACATACGGGACAGTTTTTTTTTATAAAGTGTCAAAAACTAGTGTCCGTTTTCTTTAATTATACAAACACCAATAAGATTGTATCATAAAATGATACGTTGCAACTTAAAATATGTTTTCTAACAACTATTCGTAAGCTACTACTCGTAGTGGAGTGAGATTATACTTATCGCTTGAGTACCTTGTTGTTACAGAATAGTAACATAGGTTCAATTCTGGGATCGGGAAAATATTTCTACTTGACTCATATAATATTTAGGTGAAACAAAACACAAGGTTAAAGTTAAGCTTATGTCACATAAAGGAATATGCATAAAAAATAATGGGAAAGAAGTGATTAATTCGAGGTAAATAATTCTGGTGTAAATGATTTAAGGTTAATAATTAGTTAAAGTGCGTCAAAATCGGAAGAATCAAAGAGATGGGATAATCCAAGCGTTTACAAGAATTAAAGTGTCTTTAATAGGGAAACGGGACAGATAAAGGGGAGGTTTGGGTACCCATAAACCGGTTTAACCCTACCGCTGGCTTTTGCTAGTGCCGGTACCAAGTCCGGCTGTCCCGAGTTCCTATCGTTGTTTACGATTGTCTTTTGCCTAATTTGTGTTTTTCCTGTGTAGTTCCCTTGCAGATCGTGACATGTAATTATAATTTTCAGCCATTTTAGGTGTTTTCTGTTGTCCCCTTCATTTCATAGAATGACAAAGGAAATGTTAATAAGGGGTATTTAATAGTAGACTTTCATTCGTTTTCGTGAAAAGCATATACGTTAAAGAATCATCTCTTTCCATTTTTAAAAATCTTTCACATTCCTTTATGCACATCTTTAAATAATATATAACTGTTATGTAGCATTTCATTAAAAACCATTGAGCAAATTAGGACATGATTTGGCAAGGAACCTCAAACTTTTTAATAAAAATATGAAAGTTATATGTACCTCCTTTTACAAAAAAAAGTATGTTGAATTATCTCCCTTTACAATATTGTGCCTAAAACTTATCGTCCTCATTTAATATATATGATGGTTCGAAAATTACAATCCTTCTGGTGTAGTGTTCCACAAAAATCATAATTAATCAAACTTTTATTTCTAACAATCTTGTACAGTTCAACAATGTGACACTAATCATTCAATGACACACATTATAAAATAGTGTAAAATATTATAATTTAATCAAACACAAGAGGTGAATAATCACAACTAGCATCATACAGAATGTCTTTTACGTCTGAAATTCTCCTTTTATTCTCATATGACAACCAATGATGTAACGCATGCATTAGCTTTGAACACCGACCATTCTCTCTGACATTTCCCACAATTTTGATGCTGCACCATCATCCTGAGCAGCCCTAGAAGGTGAACTCTCGGCACAATCGCTTTAACATAATTAAAAAATATAGATTCAAGGTAGAAGAGATGTGGTAATAGAAGATGACTCCTTTTATATTAAAATTCCTTTTTGTAATTATTATGAATAAAAAAACAAATTTGTAATATCTATCATAAATAGAAATAAAAAATGCATCTTTAAATAAACTTATCATAATGCCTGCATAAAAGAATTCAGAATTTTACATGGTATCTAAAAATATTAAAACAAATGAAAGTCAGGAGGGGGAAGTCATTTGGGAAGGAAGTAGTTCTTTCAACTTGACGTTCAACATAAAGGAATATTATGGCTTTGTATGCAGTATTCCCAACATTATGAAAAAAACAGTACAGTGAATTTTTATGAAATTTTGATATAAGTCATATGTGTGGATGAACTTTATACTCCAAGTTTTTGGTGAAAATTGAATTATAGGATTTTCATCTGGAAGAAATTGAATAGAGCTGTGTTTGAAGCAAAGTTTTGACTATGAAATTTCTTTTCTACTGTGAATCAATACTTAATGCATGCATGTGATCATTATAATGTCATATTTAGATCTAGTTTCTGTGAAGCAGTTATGCAATTTAGGGCTTATATATACCATTTTTTATTTCTAAATTGTACAGTAGTATATGCTTCATGGTGATTTCTGTACAGAATCTAACACTTAACCCATATCTCCCTTTTCCAGTGACAGTCAAAACTCGTTGTTCCGTTTGTCCCTTCAACCATTATTTCTTTTTTCTTTTATTTACATTTTTCAATCGATTAACTTGTTCTCGTCCCGATATTGCTGAAATATAGCCCACTGAACGTCAATCAATTAACAATGCTTCTTTCTCTGTGTCAGTCTTTCGAAACGTTTGCTTGGGGTGTAAAATTACATCTCTTTAAAATGAAACTTTTGTCACTACTTTGACTGTTGCAAATATTTCAAAGAAAGTAGGATACATCTTTCAAAGCTTACCAATAATATTTTCCAGTTTCATTTGACAATGAATCGTCAACTGCACAATATATAGAGGTTTGGGCTCCTTCTTCTGGTGTTTTAATAAATATATTTGCAACAATAAAATAAACTAGTTCCCTGACGAATGCCAAACTCTTTTTCTTCCAATGTCTGCCTAACTCTGTATTAACAACACCAGGATGTACACAATATGTTGTTACACCAGTTCCTTTAAACAATGAAATATTAGAATAATAAATGGATCTTTTTTAATGTTGGTTCAATAAAACCACCTATGAGTTATATATCTACTATGAAAGAGACCTCAACTTTTTGTGAATGCTTTGCTTAATCCGTTCTAATCGTCTAGATTGATATCTTTGAAAAACTACCTAGATGTTATATACAGTCTCCCTCAAAACAACTAAAGCGAAAAGCCCTGTGATTTCAGATTTTGTGCTCGTTTTACTATTGCCCTTCGCACGATAAACAATGAAAAACTGTAATCGAAAATAGATATAATTATACTTAAACACCCATGTAATCGCCTCTTTCTTAATAACTGTAAGATGCTATTTAAATTTCTTCAACTGAAGCATCTAAACATATAAAATTCGGAATAATTTTATAATTACACATAGGGATACCATTTTTAGCTATTTTTGACTTCATTTTTGTTAGTGATTTTCACTACAAATTTTAGATGAGCCTCAGTCAGGACTGAAATTTGTTTGTCGATATAATTTGCACTATAGTTTGCATGAAGGACAACGGAGAACTCCAGTTTCTACATCATTTATTAACTTTAAATGTAAGTTGCCGAACTTAAAAACACTGTACCATGATGATGCATGACACATTTTCAATTTCAGTACTTATTTAATATGATTTTGTATGTACCTTCTAATCTCTTTGCTAGTTTCCTGTTGAAAAGAACATTGGCAAGTTTACTGTGAGCATAAGCCACTGTAGAGTTGTAATGTTTCTCTCTGTTTATATCATAAAAGTTAATTTGTCCAACTGAAAAAGTATTAAATATTCATGTTGAAACATGTGTACTAATATTAAAAGTAAACAACAATAAAAGCATGATGAAGCAAACTATTTTTTCTCAATAGTAACTTTTAAATCATGCTGACCAACCAACTAAATCTCTTAAGAAAGATCCAAGTACATCAATTGGCGGTTGCTCACTCAGATGAAAAATCGTAATAATAATTATTACTAATTCTGAATTTCTGAAAATAACTAAAAGGGATTCAAATTTATATGGTTTCTAGGAGGTAGGAAGAAATCAAGGCTATAGCTAGTCTTGGTTTGAGATCTCAGGGGAAAAAATTAGGAATATCTAATCATTAAAATGTCTGTTTTAAGTCTTTTAAGAAGTGATCTTTTGCGGTTTCACGCGATTGATCAAAATTGGAATTCAAGCTTTTGCAATAAAATAATGGAAAATTTAATAATTTTAACAATTAAAAACAACTATTGTGACTAGCTAGTTAAATTTCAAAAAACAAATATCAATATATGCAACAAGTAGAAACTAGTGAGTTTGTGCTGCAAGAAGGTATAAAGAACGGCCAGACGAAGCTAGTACTTCAAGGTGCATGAAAAGTATTACTTAATTACTTTGGATAATTCTGAGATGACCATTAGATTAGAAATTCGAAATGGCTGCTTAATCCTACCAACAAGAAACAAGATAAACTGACATTCCTATTTATTCATATTTCCTTGATATTTTTTTTTGTATGCTTCAAAATGCAGTACAAAATGCAGTATATGACACGGATCTATATAAGATCTTGTGTCTTGTTTCCGAATCCTCTTAATTAATTTGTAACTTTAGTTATGTATTGTGTGTTATCATATTGTATAGATGATTGACAAATTAATCAATAAAATATGTTTACAACACAAAATGCAGTGCCATACAAACTTGGACTCCAAAAATTCATTTTCAATCAGTTTTATTAATTTTTCTCATTAAGTATAATTCTGCCAAAGGAGACTTCTCGTAAACAGATGAAATAATAAGGAACGGAAAATGGAATAGATTCAAGTTCTACACATGGTCATTTCAACAATTTGCTTCATAATCTAAACATGTCAAAGAAATGAAATATTGAGACTTTACAAAAATGCTGAACGAATTAAATGACAACGGCAGTAGAATACCGAAGGAATAAAGGAGTAGTATTTACTAAAATCGAAGTCGAAAAACATTGTAAAAACGAGAACGCAGAAAACAATGACGTTAAACAGCTAAAAACACAGAAATAAAAAACACAACATCAAAGCCAAGGCACTGACAGTGTGAACTCCCATGAAACTGAGATTGACATCAGGTGCTCCGGAAGGGTAAGCATGTTCTGCTCTGTTGACAGCCCCCGTCACACTGTTAGTAAGTCAATCCAGGAAAAAGTTAAAATCGGTATAACCAAATCCAAGAAGACGTGAATCTAGCTGAATATGCCCGCTTACATTATGGACAATGACACGTCGTATTCATACTTACTTTCACGACATACCAATTTCGCACTCGGGTTCATGGTACTATATTGCTTCAGTTTTTTTTGTATATTTGTATACTTTTATATCACAGCTTCGGTATTCGTTTGCAGGTGTATTTTATAAGGATCAATTTAAGTTTATGATAAGATTAAGAATTGCATTACTTTTATACATTGTCTATATTTTTGTTGGTAATATTTGTATTGTTATGTTTTGTCCTTTTGTTTTGTTGTGTAATCCTTTTTTGTTTTGTTGTTTTATTTTTTAGTTTCTTCCCGAAACTTTTTATGCCAAAAACTGCTAAATTCTGAGATTGCTCTAGATTACTGTCTCAATACAACAGATGTGTCGTTTGTTATATACTATACATCGTATGTATTCATGATGTTTCGTTAGAGACTTGTGATGTAAATTATGTAAAACTTACAAAGCTTATGCCCAAAAGAGGAAACCGTTACAATACGACTAGGTGCCGACTTTTTTATCAGATCTAATAACAAATGTGTCATCAAAAAATGTCCCAGATGATTAACTCCAAACTGCATCTCAAATCCATCTTCAGTCTTCCAGTAAGGACATTCCATTACACCTTAGAAAATAATGAAATTGTTGAGATTAAAGATGGTACTTTTGGTTTTTATTTTATGGACAAAGCAAATGATGAATGTGGCTGAATAAACAAATGCCTATAAACACTTTATATTTTAAGGCATTACAAAAATGTCAGGCCCTTAAATCCAAAGAGGTTCATAAGACAGCTGCTTGAATGAGCGTAAAAGTAATATAAAGAGAGAAGCATCAATGACTAAAACGTTTGCGTCGGACTTTCAGTGTGTTAGCACAATCTGTTCAATTGAAAACAACGTGTGTGAAAGAGAGATTGAGATAGAGAGAAAAGGAGTGACAGAAACAGAAAGGGAGATTCTCGTTGTTTAGTGGAAATCTAAATAAGTTCACTTACCAGCATTATTTATAAGAATGTCCAGTTTTTTCTCTGTTTTATTGATGTCTTCTGCAAAACATCTAATTGAGCTGAGTGAGGCGAGATCTAACTTTTTCACAATTACTTCTTTGTTTCCTGACTTTTGCTTTATTTCGTTGACGGCATGGTTTCCTTTGGTCATATCTCGACAGGCAATAATAATCCTAGCGCCTAATATTGAAAAAAATATGTACTGCTAAATGAATACTCATAGAAGCAAGTGCTGAAATTTAAAATGCCTTATCGTTACCACCACTTGGTCGATGTCTCTGCTTGTGAACTTTTATTCCAAAAGCGAATTCATCAACCCATTTGTCCAGTACTTCGGTTGTACTCCGAAACCTGATTTTATTCAGACATTTTTTAAACTCAGGTGTATCCTGCAAATGTTTTAATTTGAACAGTGTTACGATAGGTATAAGAATTATTAGGCTACATAATTCAAACTATTGTGTCTTTCCCTGATGAAACAGACTTGAGACCACAAAAATAAAAGCAACTCAAAAGAAAATCTTCAGTTTCATCTATTTACAAAAAGCTGCCGAAACACACTGGTGTAGGGTCCAAGAAACGGAAGTGCGGGTCTGGTGGGTACCTTATTTTTTATACATATAAATGTTTTTTGTATTATCTTCATTTTTTTACTTTTTATCTTGAATTTGCACTTTTTTATTGAATTTACAACTCATTATCTTGAATTTTCAACTTATCATCTTAAATTTTTAACATAGAAATCTTTGAAAAAAAATCTGAATTCTGTATCCTTGAATTCCATTGTTAAAAAAAATAACTATGTAGATCTACAATATTATTTCAAAAATCCACCAAAAACATACAGTCTAAAACAACATCTGTGATAATCAGGAAGTGCTTTGATTATACTCTCTTCCGAATTCATTGCTCTGATACTCTATTTACCAAAAAGGATATATGGTTTAATCCAATTAGTGAAAATGAATTCAACAGTATTGCCTCCAGGTAGAATTCCACAGTACAGCAGAGAGTTTCTGTTGGTGTTTTTGTCGGGCAACAGATGATGTCTTGTGATTGTAAGAACACTTTGCCAGTTAATTTTATGCTTGTTGACGATCCCTTATCAATGGGTAAAGAGACATGGATATGGCATTGCTCTACATCTAGCGTGGATTCCCAAACCTTCCCTTTATCTGAAAGTTCATTTTTGAAGGCCTCATTTTGACTTCAAGATGAAGAACAACACTAAAAGCGTTGTGTTTTTTGGTTGTTTTGTTTTTTGTTTTTTTTTTTTGTTTTTTTTTTTTTTTTTTTTTTTTGCAACTTTGGTATTTTTATATTTTGTTCCATTGCTTTGAAAACAATTATGTAATGCTAAATGAATACAAATAGAAGCAAGTGCTGAAATTTAATTCCTTATCGTTACTGCAACTTCGTCGATTCCTCTGCTTGTGAACTACAAGTTTCCAAGCGAATTCATCAACCTTGTTGTAAAGTACTTCATTGCTATTCCGAAATCTGATT
Source organism: Modiolus philippinarum (assembly GCA_002080025.1). Lineage (NCBI taxonomy): Eukaryota > Metazoa > Mollusca > Bivalvia > Mytilida > Modiolidae > Modiolus > Modiolus philippinarum. The sequence goes on from MJUU01074521.1 coordinate 143,027, forward strand.
TTATTGCGATAATTTCAAATATTTCTTTCAAACATAGGAGTATCTCACGTGGCATATATCTCTATATCGATAACCTCGGACGTCTGAAAATCTGAAAACAAAACTTTACGACAAACTTGATGATTTTCATCTTTTCGTTTAAAGGCATTAATGTGCCAACATCTCAGCAAATATTGTCTACATTTCACAACTCTTTTGCTGTTGTCGTGCCTGTAGTTTGTACAACGATTTTGTCAACAGAGCGAAATAACTGTCTAAAAAAAACAAATACAACGAGGTTATGTTAACCACTGTTGCAATTGTTTCAACAGAAATTTTTCGGTCGTCACAGATCTAACAGGTCGTTGTAATGATTATATTTCACAGTTGAGATTAGACATCTTTGATTAGATACAGAGTTATTAACGAACTCATAAACACAGACTACTACAAAACCGGATTTTTATTTGGCAGTTTGACGGATGCAACGCATGGAGCAGATCATGTTTACCCCCACCGTAGCACCTGCAAATACCTACAGTTGTTTAGGGTTTCACACTGCTAGTGCTTTAGTTTAGTGTCGTTTCTGTTCAATTGATTTGACTTTCTAAAGTTGTCTCAGTTTTTGTTAAAATATGAATTGACGTGTTTTTTTTTTTATTTTCTATTTTAGAATCCCCTTTTTAGACCCAAGAGCTACGAAGTAGCGTGGGGCTTAAGCTATCACATAAGACGAAATCCACCAGGTTAAATAACACCCTATTCAAGACACTTTTTAAATTCACAAAATTGTTGCATTGGAATGATTATTGCAAACACAAGAATATTTGATAACTTATAAAAACATTATCTTGAAACAAATGCAATAAATGGACAATTTATGTAACTGAACAGATGGGATTATATTTCAGACAATGCATATTTCAACTAATTCCTAACTGCGGAGGTATACTCCAAGTCGTATTAATATTGTAAACAAATATCACGTGATTTTTAGCGCGGTAAAAGATCATAAACAGTAGTATGACCCCCAATAAGGTTTTGCTAGTATTAAATCAGTACTTAAGCAAATCACATTTGCAATATTTCACACTTAATGAGCCGGTAAACTTTCTTATCTAAATTATGAAATAATTACTATATGGATTGTCTGGCTTATAATCTATATTATTCAATAACAAACAACTAAAATGAACGATTTGTTGACGACTTATGTTTTATCTATTTACAAAAAGCTGACATTTTGTAAATAGAAAATTTGTGAAGGCATTCATTGCTTGATCAGGCCAAGTTAAAAAACCTTATAATAAGCTTTAAATATTGACGGGCTTTCTATAATGAACTTTTAAAACTTAAGCTGATTAAAGAGACAATGAAAGAAAGCATCAGTTTTTTACAGAAAATTTCAGTTTTTTTATAAACTTTATCTCTTTCCACATCACTCTGCATGTTTACCCAATTATCTTTTCTTTTGTCTTTTGTCGTACCGATATAGAAACTCAAAAGACCAGTCTAAATACTAACATATCGTCGATTTTTCTTCTGGTTAATATGCTATCCACGTGCCGAAGTTTACCTCTGTTCGATCTTGCTCTTGGGGCTAAGAAGTACCTGAGAACTTTGATTATTTCTTGATTAGCTCTGTTCTCAGCTTTACAGTTAGTTTATATCGGTAATTTGTTTACTATCACCTCTGTATATTTTCGACATTTGGTCTTCCAAATGTTATGATTCGATCTGAACTTATCAGGCATAAGGTGTCGGAATGGTCATAGACAGAAAGTAAATTTACACCTATCAAGTATATAAGTACTTCAGTGCTGGCCCGAAAGCAAATTTTATTTGGAAACTTGTAGTATCACTTTTTTATTTATTTTATTGAAAACTAAGAAGTATATCCAATGTCTTAAGATTATTTTTGCTTTGCATTTAGATTATATTTGTTATTTGTTTTCTATCAGCTTTTCTTCATTTTTCGATTTTTGATCTTGAAAATGTTTTAATTTGAACAGAATTACGATAGGCATAAGAATTATTTGGCTACATAATTCAAACTATTGTGCCTTTCAATGGACCTCTGATGAAGCAAACTTGAGACCACAAAAATAAAAGCAACTCAAAAGAATATTATCCGTTTTATCTATTTACAAAAAGCTGTCGAAACACACTGGTGTAGGGTCCCAGAAATGGATGTGCGTGGCTGGTAGTTACCTTATTTTTATACATATATTATCTTAAATTTTCAACTTGCTTATCTTTAATTTTCAACTTTTTTTCTTGACTTTTCAACTTATTATCTGGAATTTTCCTGTTTTGATCTTGAATTTTCAACTTATTATCTTTAATTTTCAACTGATTATCTTGAATTTTGCACTTATTATCTTGAATTTTCAACATAGAAATCTCTGGGGGGGGGGAAATCTGAAATTTTTATACTTGAATTCATTTCTAAAAATAGTATCTATGTATTATTCTATTTCAAAAATGTCAACAAAAACATACAGAGTCTAAAACAAGTTCTGTGATAATCAGGAAGTGTTTAGTATAGTATAGATCACTCTCTCTTCCGAATTCATTGCTCTGATACTCTTTTTACCAAAGAAGGATGTATGGTTTTTAATCTAATTAGTGAAAATGCCTCCAGGTAGAATTCCACAGTACAGCAGAAAATTTCTGTGATTGTAAGAACACTTTGCCAGTTAATTTTATGCTTGTTGACGATCCCGCATCAATGGGTTAAGAGACATGAATGTGGCATTGCTCGACATCTAGCATGAATTACACTCAAACCGGAGCTAGGGGCCGTCTTGAACTTCCTATGAGACATGAGGAAAGCTCATTTTTGAAGAGCTCATTGTGATTTGAAGATGAAGAACAACAATAAAAGCGTCGTTCCATTGCTTTGTTTACCATGTATTTGTAAATAATTTGTCTCAAGTGCATTTTCTCCATATCCCTTCATTGCTTATTCGTACAAACTTGTTTTTCCCTTTAATCTGATAACCCAAAATTACATGTTAGTTTTAACTTATATTTCAGAAATGTTTCACCTTATAAGCAATTAATACAAATAGTTAAAATAGTTTTTCTTGATGACGTTTGGCTGCTAAGTAGAATTTCATTAAACATAAGCGGTTTTGGAGACTTTCGTGAAAATGACCAAAATTGGAATCAAATACTTTAAACTCCAATTAGTGAAAATGTTCGAACATATTGTACAAGTTTTGTCAATTTTATTTTTTTTTACACAAAAACTGACCATAAGTAGGCACTAAAATGAATTGACGGCAGATCTATCAACTCTAAAGTCAAGTACATATCAACTACTGATATTAAACGCAGATATGACATGACTGTATTTGCTTGGATAAAGTGCATGACATCAAAATTAGATGTCATGATGATACACCTCGAACGTTTTACTAGAATATGTAAAACAATTTATTTCATTTTGCAAAGTGTTGACTTCCACTTCAGCTGTAGTAGAGATTTAATTTGCAATCACCTTACAATGTACAACACATGCACAATTCTAAATCGATATGTGTACCTCGTTTTGCCAAATCAATTGCAGTTTCTTTCCCAATACCAGTATTGCCACCTGTGATAAGAACAGTTTTACCGTCAATTCTTTTGGTGCCATAATATCTTGACCCCTTTACATACTTCCTGAAAGCAACTACACTTATACCTAGATTTATAAAAAAAATCTGCATAGTATCAAATTACACAAAAATAACAAAACATCAGGATCAGTAAACACAAAGGATTTTTATTCATTTCTCTCTATCAGTTTTTAAACATCTTTGAGTTGATGGTCTTCCAAACATTTAGATTTTACCTGCACTGAAGAGACATAAGTTGTCGAAATGCGCTTATGCAGAATTTAAATTTACAGTAACTTCGGTATTTAGTAATTTGGTATTCGGTTTTCTGTTACTTCGGTATTTTGTAAGTCATCATATAACGTTTGGTAGGTAACAATATACTGATTTGTTGGTGATTTCCATTTCAGACTACGCTTCTTTAATAGCATTGCTTTCGGTAAACCTTCTAGTTGTTAGTGCTATTTACTTCTGTATGCCACCTTGATAATGTCACTGATGTCGGCATATCTTTTATTTCAGCAAAAGCTTGAAATTGTCACTAAGAAAATTCCATTGTCGCCACCAGGAATTTGTTAATGGTCTCGCAAGTTATTGAGACTGTATAATATTCCGTCTTTTGGGTACCTATAAACCGGTTTAACCCTACCGCTGGCTTGTGCTAGTGTCATTACCAAGTCTGGCTATCAAGAGTTCATATCGTTATTTACTTTTGTCTCTTGTCTTGTTATGTGTCTGTTTTTCTCTGGCACGGTACTCCTGTGGATTGTGGCATGTGATTGTAGTTTTCGGCCATTGCAGGTGTTTATTTTTATCTTGACTTTATAATTATACGATCATTTTAAAAAAAAATTAATAGATATCAGACCCTTTTGGAAAATTTTGAAGTTTCTGTCCAAAATGTGATAAAAGATTATTTTTTAGCGCTGACTCGACATTTCCTTTCACTGTCTACAACCTTTCATAGCAATTACTGTGAATGTTTGGTTGGTACCGGGCACTAACGCTATAGGGTCCGTTAGTCTCGTTCAATTTTGAAACTTCTGGGCACAAACTTTGTACCCGGAAGTTGCATTTGTAACAAAACATGACGTTTCAATCAAAAAATTTGGACGTCATAATCCTGCAACGTCATATTTTGGCGGGAAACGTTTTCAAACTGCAATTTTATCACGATTTCTCGGTGTCACATGACGAGACTTACAGACCCTATGGAAGGCGAGGTTTGGAACGCCATAAAACCAGTTTAACCATTTCTTTTGAAATGCCTGTACCAAGTCGGGAAATTTGATATTATGATAATTAAAGCCAAGTTTCCGGTGTTTTTGTTCCCGATTTTTCTTTTTCCCTTTCAATTTCGGCGCTAGAAAATTTTCTTCGGTAATTTTTTAAGTATTAACAATGAAGGGATATGGGGTAAATGCAAAGGAGACAAGAGTGAGACGTTTTTTAACTATTGGACTTGACTTGTATCTGACTACAATTTTTGGACATACATTGTATATATGAATTCCTTGCTTTGTTGTTTTCTTAAAGGACGTGTGATACGTACCTAGCTGGAGGTGTTTACATCGTTCACGTATCTGGTATTTATTACTCCTTCGGAATATGTACATACATGTATATTGAATCAGAATTTTAGGTACGTAAAGCGTCCTTGTTCTTCCTAGTTGCTTATTATTAAATGCCACATTTTTTCTTTTTTTTTTTACTTTGATTTCTTTAAAATGGACATATGGCGGGGTTGCTTGCCTTGTCGACGCATCCGGCCTCACCACTTGGGAACATGTACATTCTTCTCTCGGAGTTGTATTTTATATCTGAATGTCAGACTTGCATTTTAGCTTGCTCTTTCTGATTGCCTGACGTTGCAATTTTAAGCAATATTATAGCTATATCGTCGTATATGCATAGCTTTCAAATATTTGATGTCATCTTTAGTAGATAGGGTGTACATAAAAATAAAAATTTATTACTATATATAGCTACATGTATTACTTATAAATTGATAACGAAGTAAACAGGAATATTGAAAGGATATTGACTTTAGGTATATGTGATAATCTATGTACCTTTAATAACACAATTATGTCCGGTTGATCCATGTGTTGATCAGATTTGATAAGGTTGAATGCAAGTAATGAATACTTATAAACCAATTACAAATTTCTACTTTGTGTTACCTTAAAGGATGAGAATGAATATTAATAGATATATCTTACCAAATATAGCCTTGATAATAAATCAAATGTACCAAATATAGCCCTTTGATAAGAAATCAAATTTTTATTTCTATATAATTCAAATGTATGTTTAGAAAAAAAAACACCTTACAAGATTAAATAAATCATTACTTACCAATACTAATGGTGGTTATAACTGCAAACTTATGATTAACAGATAAAATGTGTAAGAAATTCAACATTCCCGTATTTTCCTGCATGATCAAACCGATTTGCTATAATAACCATGAAAATATAGAGTAATGTCCCCTTATTTGTGATAGTGAATTTTATATGATCTTTAGAATTGTTAAAGCTAAAATCTAAACAGAAAAAAAAACAAAAAGCAAAAAGATACACATACAGTAAACAAAAACAAAACCCGAAATCTACGCAGGTATTTTTTCTACAAAAATGCATTTTGGCTTCTGCATCAACATTCATTTGGACATCTTAGAGTGTCATAGGTACCTTAAATTTATACCTTCAAAAGATACATTTGTAAGATAATTTGAGATGATTCGACAAGCAATTATTCTTTCTGCCAAACCAGATAGTATTCTTTCGAACCAGTGTTTATCCACGGAGTCAAAGAAAACGCATCTTCGCTAGCCAAGGGTTACGATGGGCTCCTCTCCTCTTCACAGCGGATCGTAACCCTTAGCTAGCGAGGATGCAGAAATCACGACTCGGCATGTCTTCATCTCTACAATCAACATTACCATCCTGCCTTCAAAAGGTAAGAATCCTTGAGGAAATATATTATCACACAAACGAACCAACACTGTTGATCACTGTTTACAATTAGAGGAATTCTGAATTATAGGGCTTGGAACTGCTAATTCTTAAGATTGCAATGATGATATTGAAAAATATATTTCATCCTTCTTAACAGTTGCTTGATTGCATGATTGTAAATGGGTTTATCCGTGATTGAAGTATTATTCAATGATCATTTGAATATCTTTCCCTATCTTGATTATTTGATTTCCATATTTAGTAAAAATTATCAAAATTTCCGTATTTCCGGTAAATTTTCTGCAAAAAGTTAATGATTACTCTCCAATTGGGAACCTCATAATTAACATTTTAAGATACGATGAACAATGTCGTCAACTCCAACACTTGCAGTCTTCAGATTATGAGTGATCCTCCTTTTCATCGCATTCACACAAAAATGTACATTATAGTCGATCACAATTTACACTCTTTAAGAAAACCTGCTTAAAAACTCTCGTGTCCCGCCTATTCTACAGTTAATATAAATTAACTGCAATTGTATTAAACATTGCGAATTTAAAAAAAATAAACTGTTACCCCAAAAAAATATCGTTAATTCCAGGGGTAGAGATTTGAAACGAAATTTCATGAAGGCAATCCATTACGTGTATGTTAAAATGCTTTATCTCAAAAAGGACATCATTTCTGGAAATACCAAACAATTTATCTCGTATTTTCATACACAAATACAACAGTATATAATATCACATCCTAAATTCTCAATCAGAATGTAATAAAAAAGATAACAGGAAACATCTACAACGGCTGAAAATCACAATTCTGCCATAAACCTTTATTAACAGATATTGAAACTGATGCCATTTCTTATTCTACCTCCTGTTTGTCACTTAGTTTGATCGGTGACTATGTGTAAATCACCAATGATAGGATATGAAGTGAATGCACATGAGACAAAGTCTCTACAAATACGTGGTAAAATCAAGCAATGGAAGTACTCTTTTTTCAGTTTGAAGTCAACATAACGCCTTTTACAATGACATTTGCTGATACCTCACAGAAGGTATAGGCGGTCCCTTACAACGGTTTGAGCGAAATTCATTGCTAGTTGTCGAAAATCCCCAGATCCATGCTCTTCATTACTCATTGATGCACTATCGTCAACAAATATTAAATTAAAAACGCTGTCATCAGTTGCCCGAAAGACTAATAAAAGATAATATTGTAGCAAGTTTTTAAGGGAACTTTTAAGTACTATAAATGACAGTCATGACGGTAACTTGGAAAAAACACTGTTGCAATTTGAAACTGAAAACTTCTCGACATCGTAACTCCCTTTTGCGGTTACGATTTAAAAATTATTATATCACAGTAGGTAACGTCGTCCTGCGAGGACATGATTTTCTACGATAAATTGTCCTCTCTACTACGATTGTCCTGGATTCAATACGAATAATATTGAAAAAATGTAAACATGCAGATGCTTTCATCATAACTCTTAAGATAGGTTGCTTTACTTAAATTGGAATAGTAAATCTTAGATAGTTATCATATAGCATACTACACGCTTTTAATCTCTCAAATTCATGAACGCGTATTTGAAATATAAACAAAATTCCAATTTCATTAGAAATACAGTTTTCTTTATAATTAAAGCACAAATTTTCAAGTTAAACCACTGACAGTATCGACACTTCAAATACATCGAAATCCAACAAGAGAACAGCGACATGAATTGTTCTGGAAGACCGTAATTCCTGATTTTCAATTTTAATGTGTCCTGACTTTTAGCCGAATTGACCTGGCTTTTATGCGATTGGTCCCGGAATTTAAACAATGCAAATTAGATTAAATAATAAAGTTATCCCCGTTTATTGCATCCCACTTTGCAGAAAATGATGAATTTTGAGGCAAAGCAGTTACAGACCTATAAAAACCAACGAAGCTAATTTTTGCGAATAAAAAGGAGCAAGTGAACGTTTAGTGACTTTTTGCACGATGTGTGATCTCAGTGTCACTTTTCCCGTTTGATATGTATATAACTTGTAACCCTTTTAAGGTACTGACTCTAAGCTTTGGCTTTTAATCTTGATTTCGATTCACCTGTTCGACATAGCAATATCATAGTAAAATGGTATTTCAACATCTACTCTTTAAACATTGACGCAAATTCAACCAAATTTTACAGGAATGATTTTTGGCAGCAGACAAGGCTCCTTGAGCTAGCCGACAATTTAGCGGCGAGCACTCCCTAGACCACCTTTTTAATTACGTTCCGTCTTATTCTTTCTTCTTCAAGATTGTCGTCTTGGAATTAATGGTCAACCTGTATTGGGTTTTATTTGTATGTTTATTATACTATAGGGAATCGGATAGAGGAAAGGGAGGTTTGGGAGGTTTGGATACCTACAAACCGGTTTAATCGTACCACGTTGTCTATGTTGGTCTTTTGTCATTTAATTGTTTTTGTGCAGTTCCCTGGTGGATTGTGTCATGTGATTGTAAGATCTGGCAATTGTAAGTGTTTCCTGTTATCTTTTCTCCATGAATGATCAGTCCTTGACGAATATTGTTCGCTTCTTTCTGTATGTTTGGCAACACGGGAATAATATGTACTCTTCAAACACTCATTCAGTGCTCGAAAAGGACCAATAGACAATAAAACATATAAATGATAAAAGAGCATTCATCGAGTTAATTGTAAGAAAACTTGGCAAGTAAAATCGTGAGATGTGGACAATATGTATATACAGATGTCAAAACATAGCTTAATTTTTACAAAACAAGAAAGACAAATGTTGAATTTAAATAAAAAATTTTTATATGAACACGTAAACCATAACTGACAAAATGAAAAGAGCATGCACCTCAAGCGCGGGGAATCTTTTTGCGGACTCCACACTGCCCACGAATTTTGATTGATTTTTTCGAAGGGTAAGAAAATGACAATAACCGCTTTCAACACAATATTTTTACGTGTCTATGTGACTGGTTGAGCAGATCAGGTTTACGCTACATTACCAAATGATGATACCTGCAGTTTTTGTAGGTTTTCACTCTGTTAGTGCTGTAATTTTGAGGCGTTCTTGTTTTGTTTTTGTTTTTGTTTTTTGCTTTACATTAGTTTTCCGATGTATCAAGGAGGGCCTTTTTCAAAAAAATTGGCCAAATACAGAGTATATAACAAAAGACCGAAATTGCTGAAAATTGAGTAAACTGGTACCATTCCAAGGATATCCCGTGAAAGCATGCACGCTTATTTACCGTGGAGTCTTTGTATGATAGTAACTCAAAATTTGTTAAATATGTATCAAAATATTCAGATATTGATATCTCAAAAAAATTCTATCTACTTTAATATAGCGTTTTTAGAATTTTTTTTCAAAGTCAATTTTTGAAGAATAATAATTTTAACAGTTTTGATTTGACCTCAGAAGAGACTTTATCTGGTTTCAATATGAGCCGTTCGCTAACTATAAAGTTTGTTTAAAGTAGTCCAGGCAATTGTTCTTAAAATTTGGATGCGTGTCCAAATCGCACTTGCTTAATTCTATCATGCACAACTAAAACGATAAGCCTTTCAACCTCCGACTTGCCCACACCATCTGGGACCCATGTTATTGTTCATATTTTGCACTATTTTAAGTTAAGGATTTAAAGTGATTTTTTTTTTCATTTTAGTGAAACACTGCCACATCAAGCAGAGCAAGAATAATCGAAATGGCATTGAATATGAGCTATTGACAGTTTGTCTTGTTTATTTTGACAAGCAGTTCGCTTTTTTAAGAAATAAAACTGATTCGATAAATCTGCCCCGACCGTCAGTTTTTGACTTTTGTATTTTTTGTCAGCTTCTGTGTTAAAGAAAAACACAATGTTATCAAATCTGGACGGAAACAGACAAAATTTTGTGTGCATTAATACATAACACATAAATACCCAAATATTATAATGTAGCATTTTGTCATCTTTTCACAAAGGAACTGCCAGTTAGTGAGTTAGTCACAACATCACTGCATTTGATTGGTCGACCCTAGGAACACCACAGTCCAACAACAAAGTTATGCCCACGACTTGAATAGTTGAGATCTGTCTTTTGTTAACCTTTTGTCGTTGATAGGGACTGTCTGTTACATCAATTTCCTGTCATTTAATTGAAATGATTGAGATGATTATCATAATTGCGTTGTAGAATACGGATGTCCTTTTTCTTTAAGAGCAATATAAACTCGACACAACAACTGTTTTATATGTCAAAATATTCATTATGAACCAACATAGTCGATTTTCCCCATATCGACGGCGATGTTCCGTTAGCCCCTTCTTACGGGGTCTACAATTCACAACTTGTTCGATATGCACGAGTATGTAGTGATGTTTCTGACTTCAACGACCGAAATCTTTGTCTCACTGAAACACTTCTGCATCGAGGGTTTAGATGTCATAAATTGGTAAAAACATTCTCTAAATTTTATTATAGATACATTGACTAATTAAGAAAAATTTGGTTCTACATGCAGGGCTCTTATACATTAGGGCATTTCACATCCAAACTTCTTTCTATGGCAATATCATTTAAAAAGCACATAAATTCAAAAATTGTCCTTCAAAACTTATTAATCCGTTGAACAAACGTATTCATAAAGGATATAAATACAGCATTGTTGTTAAATCTTTACTTCTGGTTTTTGTTGGCAAACTTAAATGCTTTAGACCATAACTAAATTTAAACAATTTTTTGTCATATAGGTGATATTTGGCATTGCACAATATCATCTTCTTCTTTCATAATTGATGATGTTGTTATACCAAATCTATTTAGAAGTATTTCAATTGAAGTTTCATATGTAAGAATGCTTGATATCATAGTCAAGGGAAATTATGTCCTTAGCTATGCGAGCATTTGTCCGGACAGTACCTATGTGTATTGTCTTCATGTTTTATGTACTTCATTGTAAGGGTACTCGTCTTAATAAGTTGGACTTTTTTCTAGTTTGATTTTTACTGTGAGTCTTTTTGTGTATTTATTTTTAGCCATTCACCACACATAGCTAGGGGGGGTGTGGATCCAAGAAAACGAGTTTAACCCCACCGCAATTTTTGCGCCTGTCCCAAGTCAGGAATGTGTTGGTCATTGGCTTGTCCTTGTCTTCTTATAAAATTTTAGTTTCTTGATATTTGGGTTATTGCATGTGGTTGGTTTCCATTGATGTATTCACTTTTTTATCTTTTTGGGGCCATTTAGGGCTTGCTATATAGTGTGAGGTTCCTAACTGTGTTGAAGACCGTACGGTGACCCCTAGATGCTTTGTTTTGGGTCGTTTTAACCTGGATATGGGATGTTGTCTCCTTGACATTTAACACATTTCCTTTCTTTTTCATATGTAACATTTGATTCATCCTTTAACTTGTGAATAGATATAAAACAAACTTAAGAATTGTATTCATACTGATGATAAAATACAGTTCGATTTACATATTTTCCCGTTAATTACGAGCCCCGTTTATTCGCAGACAACAAGTTGGATTGGCTGTCTAAAATGTGGTATTTATTGTAAACAGGAAAGCAGGATGTAGAAATGGGGGACGCCATATCGCTGATGATAGCGATAAACGAATTTGAAGCCTTAAACTATAGCAAGGGTTGGTTAGTTATGTGGTCTGAAGTATGAGATGCATATGTTACGAAAACTGAATTGTCTGACACTCAAGTTTAAGCGATGTACTTGATTGATTGATTGTAGCTTGCGTCTCTTGCCAATATGACTTACCTCAGATCTATATCTATGCCAATATGAAATAAATTACGCAATGATACTAAATTATATGCATTATATTGACTAGGCATTATGCTGGACAGTCGATAAACTATATTTCATTTAACACATTTGTTACTTATTGGACCGCATTCATAAATCAGATATTTCCTTATGCAGGATTTTTCTATTTCATTTCCAAGAATGGAAAACCTGGATGAGAACCACAAATGCAGACAGGAAGATAATTATGCGATACAAGGGCAAAAAAAATTGTCTACTCACCTTATTTTACCTCGTTGCGACAGTCAGTTTTTAAAATAAACCTTAAATTTCAATTTCACTTATCATTTTTTGCTTACAAAATTCATGATTATTCTGTAATTAAAGCTGCGCTATCATTTTATTTGAAATATCTATCGTATAAATTCACAGACAAATCGTATAAAATCTGGGACATCAGTAGTGGACACTCGTGTAAATTCCAGGACAACACGAAACTCCGAAATCTCTGGTTTCTGCGTTATATCAATAACACAATTCCGGACTATAAAGACAGAAAAGTATTATTTTAGTAAAAATTGCAAAATATTATAGAGAATAACAACACAAAGGAGTATTTCCGCTTGTAAAATCGGTTCGAATCCATGACAATCGTATAAAATCATTTTGGGAAAATCGTAGAAAATCATGTCCTCGCAGGACGACGTTACCTACTGTGATATGCATATTCTAGAATTCCTTTGTGATACGTTTAGTCTAGATTACCTTTTATGGAATTAATATTCTTGTTGAGTTTTTGTGGGGTTGATCGGAGATATTATACTTCGAAAATAACTTAAGACTTTAGAGGCTTGTTTTCAAGATTTACCTAGGGGCAGATATAAAATATATTGCAGGAAACAGCAAAGTATAAGTCACGAAATTAATTTCTCCGTGTACGCCGCTTGTCCTTCAACCATCCGGGCAGAGAATAGCTTAATCATGTTTTAGAAAGAAAAGGGAAGTTGACTATTAGAAAAGTTAAGTCATTGCGTTTGTTTGAAGTCTACCTCTTGTCAGATGTTAATTCCGTTATTTACAAGCAAATTTATCAAAAAGAATAGGGACAGTACAAGTTAAAAATTACATCAGACATTAGCTTTATTCCTTGGGGATCTAGGCACCAAACCCATCCCCTCCAGAATTAAAGTTGAAAACATCATTTACAAAATTTAATGTAAATGCCCCCGTCTTGGCAATGAAGCAGAAAAAAATAAATGTCAGTGAATGGGGTTGTACATGACAATTATCGTGAAATTCTTCTATCAGCAAAGTTACGCCATAAAAATACAAAAATCGTTTATATTAAATGAATTTTAGTTATTTTTCAATATAGATTATATTTTCAATTTAAAATGTTTGTATCTTAATGTATATCTTTTAAATATTTGAATTTAGATATAACGGAAATAAGTAACATTTTCATTTGAACAATAAAGATCCAAAACTTTATACGTTTTTGATAGTTACAAAAATAAACAGTCTTTGGTGATTTTTTAAAGTAATTGCCATAAGAAATTTTAGTAAGAGAAACCTAAATTGTAGTAGATTTTATTCGTGCAGATGGTAATTTCGACAAATGAAGTGTCTTCAGTGCAGTTAAAATCTAAACATTTGGAAATCCAGAAATCAAAACATATTTTAATAAACAGCTGTGCCAAGAGCGCATGATTACGCCCGTCCCCACTTTGCATACTGATTAAATGAGTCTTGAAATTGAAAACTCCATCTGAACAAACTTGACAAGGTACTTCTGATATATTCTTATTTCATCTGATTTTAACAGTCAAAAATGTATATTGGTTTATGGGTAGTGATCCCTTAAATTAAAAGAATATCAATGTGTAGACAGAAATTGCAATTTCATGCTTTTTTGAAACAATCAAAATCCTGTAAATTTGGAACGAAAAATCCTTCCACAAAATAAAACGATAGGGAGCTTCTTCCGCCATATCCAGGAATCTTGCAACGTTTCAAGAAAAATAAATAAAGCGTTATCTATCTAGAATACGACGTATGGACGCAAATGGTATTTCATGCTTTTTTTTAAATAATCAAAGTCCCATAACTCTGTAACGGAAAATTCATCGACAAAATAAAATGAAAGGGAGCTCCCTCTTGTCATACCCATCAATTCTGCAAAATTTCAAGAAAAATGATCGAAACGTTCTCTAGATAGAGTACGACATATGGAAGAAAATTGCATTTTCAGGCTTTTTTGAAATAATCAAAATCCTATAACTCTGGAACGAAAATCCAACGACAAAATAAAACAACAGGGAACTTTCTTCCGTCATACCCAACAATCCTGCAAAGGTTCAAGAAAAGGGGTCAAAGCGTTCTCTAGTTAGGGTACGACGTGTGGACGGACGGACAGACAGATGGACGAACAACGGTTTACCATAATACGTCCCGTCAAAGACGGGCGAATAAAAACTATTAGGAGTACAAAAGTAGCCAAGAAATGAGAGTTATGCACCAAAGCAATTTTCCATGCAGAAATCCTGCATCAGACCCCAATTTTTGGGCCCTGGGATGCAAATGGATCTTGAGCGAGGCGGGGATACTGAAAAGTGCAGGGAGGGAAGGTATCTGGGGCGTGGAGGGTCTTTTCCGATGGGGAAATACCTCGTCGGAAAAGAATATTTTCTAGCGTAATTTTTACTGAATTACCTCCCCTGATTTTCGGAGGGAAAATAACATTTTTGCAAATTATTCGCGCCAGAGACTAAGGAAATGAGAAAGAATCTGCCAGATTTCCTAAAATATGCCCCTGATGAGATTTCAATAATGTTCGCAGGGGTCCGAAGGTATGCCGGGAGGGGGGGATTTGCAAATTATTTTGGCCATATGCAAATTTTCCCGACCTTCTCCAAGGATTTACTGGAATCACGTAATATAAATACCGGTCGAAATCCTATAAATAGTAACACTATGCAAAATTCTGGTGATCGAGGAAAATCATCAAACCACCTAAAAAATTTTCCAAATTTGAATAGTATAAATAAAATCATGCCATCCAAGATTATCATGGATTGCTACGAAAATTCCGTCTGCGAAGATAGTAGACCAACTTCATCCCCCGAAATGCAGAAATTCTGCAATACCCCACTGAAAAGGAAGAAGGGGCAGCTTTGCAAGGGCAAACCCGGGAAATATGGGCTTTGCTGGAGGCATACCCAGTGGCGAGACGATGCCGATCAGAGGGAAATTTAGGGTGACCGAGACCATGTGGGAACTGAGGAAAATCGCCAAGGAGGAAGGGGTGAAGGGATATAGCAGGAAAAATAAGTTCGATTTGGTGCGGGTCATTGAGTCGGCGACCGACCGAAAATTCAAGCGCCGGGAAGTATTCACCAGGAAGCAGCTCAAGGCAATAGCGAGGCGGAGGGGGGATCACCAATATCTCCCGGCTGAAGAAAGATCAGCTGCTCGAGAAGGTGAAGCAGAGCATTGAAGAAGCCGCCGACCATATCGAGGTTGCGGATAAGCGGGAGGCCGTGGGAGGGGTATTTGGTAGGGTGATTATCAAACCCAAGACGCAGCAGGACGTGGAGACTTTCATCAGGCTAAGCTGTGGGAAAATCCGAAGCACGATTTCGGAGGGGCTGGTGGAAAAGAAAGGGTTGAAAGCGGAAATAATCCTCCACGTGGAGATGGTGAAGATCAGCCCGGCGACCGGCGAGAATATCTACACCAATCCAAAATTCCGGTCGGCCTTGATGGTAATCACCGAGTCGGCAGATTTAGACGAAGTGATAGCGCGGATGGAGGATACGGTCATTGAGAGCATGGCGACTTTCCAGGCTGAGGGGAGCGGATGGACCATTGGGCGCGTCGAGAAGCTGGAAATTCAGCTGAATGAGTACAAGCCCCTCAAGGGAAGCTCATATATCTTACTTCCCAGGAAGCTCGCGGCCAAGAAGGCAATAATCAACGTGAAAAATGAGGATCAGCAGTGCTTCAAATGGGCGATCCTCTCGGCCCTCCATCACGAGGAGGTGGATCAGATACATGCCAGCCGAGTCAAGCAGTATGAAAAGTGGGCGGACGAGCTCAGATTCGACGGTATCGAATTCCCAGTCTCATTCCGGGCAATCGATAGGTTCGAGAGGCTCAATGAGGGGATCAAGGTCAACGTATACGGATTCAATTTTGGTTAGGAGGGAGGGATCTACACGATGAGGATATCTGAAAAGGATGATGCCGGGGCAAAGCACGTGGATCTCATGCTAGTAGCTAAGGATGAGACGCGGCACTACTGCTGGGTGAAGAATCTCTCTCGGCTCTTGACGGCGCAGGAGAGCGATCACAATGGAGAAGCTTACTTCTGCTGCCGATGCCTGAATCACTTCAGACGGCAAGAAAAGCTTGACCAGCACATGGAATATTGCAGGCAGAAGAAGGCGGTGAAAATCGAGATGCCCGACGAAGGGAGCTACGTTAGATTCCAAAATCACATCCGGTCGAGGAAGGTGCCATTTGTCGTCTACGCAGGCTTCAAGTGCTTCACGACCAAGGTAGGGCCCGAACCGGCAAAGACTTGCGTAGACAGAATCGTGCAGATGCTGGAGCGTATGATGGAGCTTATCAAGCAGAAGGTGGAAGGGGCGAGCCATCCAAATTCCATACCAAGATCCTCCAGAAGCACGAACCATCGGGATTCTGCTACCATATCAAGTGCTTCGACGAGACGGTATATGCCAAGGAGCCGGTGATCTACACCATGCAGCAGGAAGGGGAGGACGTGGGACAGATCTTCGTGGATCGGCTGACGAAGGATATCCGGGAGATCTATCAGCAGGGTGATTTCAAGAAGCCCATGGCGATAACGGAGGAAGATAAGATCGCCTTTGCGGAAAACACCAAGTGCTCCATCTGCGACCAGGAGCTTGGGGAGGATAAGGTAAGGGACCATTGCCACTTCACGGGTAGATTCAGTGCTATCTGAACTATCAGGTGCCAAAATTCATCCCGGTCATCTTCCATAATCTGGCCGGCTACGATGCCCATCTCTTCATCAAGGCGCTGGGGGCTACCGAGGGTAAGATCAACTGCATCCCCAACACCGAGGAGCGCTACATCTCATTAACCAAGAACGTGGCGGTCAGCTCATACGTGGATAAGAAGGGGAAAGAAGCCTCGGTATGGCGACCGGCTCAGCATCTGCTATACGGATACGGATAGCTTGATCTGCGATATCCAGACGGCGGACGTATACAAGGATATGGCGGAGAGCGTGCAGCAGTGCTTCGATACGTCCAACTATGCCCCAGACGATGCCTCCGGGATCCAGGCCGGCGTGAATAAGAACGTGTTCGGCAAATTCAAGGATGAGTGCGGCGGCCACCCGATGACCGAGTACGTGGGTCTCCGGCCGAAAGCATATGCCTTCAAAGTGGATAGCGAGGAGTGCAAGAAGGCAAAGGGAGTGAAGAAGTGCGTGGTCAAGTCCAATCTGACCTTCACCGACTATAAGGAGTGCCTGGATACGGGCAAGGAGAAATATCGCTCGATGAATATCTTCCGCAGCCGGCTCCACCAGGTCCTGACTCTCGAGACGTGCAAGAAAGCTCTCTCCTCCAATGATGATAAGCGCAACATCCTACCCGACGGCATCAGCACCCTTGCCCATGGTCACTACCGAATCGCCCAAGACTGAGGTGGCCACTCCCATCCCCTACCCACCCCCCAGAATTTCTCGAGGTCCGTGAGCCTCGGGAAAATCATCCCACTTCGCCGCCCTATCTACCCTCGGCAGGCTCTGACGGGTGTGGGTGCCCATCCCTCCCTAGATAAATGGATAAGCCCCTGACCAATTTTGACCTCGAGCGAGCCGTGAAGAATCTGCATATCCCCCACTTCAGAGGCGTCTTCATGCGCGACGACCTACCAGCAAAGCCCAGAGATCTCGAGTGCGGTATCCTGAATCATGACGATCTCGTTGGCCCCGGGACTCACTGGACTTGCTGGTTCAAGGACCGCAGCCGGAGAATCTACTTTGGCTCATACGGATTGCCGCCGCCGACCGAGCTGAGACGATATCTAGGCCTGCCGATCGATCATAATACAGACGAAGTGCAGCCGCGCGGATCGGTCATCTGCGGCCATCTCTGCCTCTACGTCTTGAAGCGACTATCGGAAGGCTGGACCTCCGAGGACGTCGTCTTCTCCCTGCTATAGATAAAGCATGGTCGATAAATTTGGACTAAGCGTGGGCCCCACCAGAGGGGCCAGCCGCAAGGATGAGATCGAAAAGGATCTGGATATGAATCTCAATCGCATCGTCAATCTCAAGTATCCGGAAAAGAATAATGATGCCGCGACGAAGAGATACGTGAAGCAGACGCTGAAGAAGCTCGAGGATGAAATGCATCGCACCACGAGGGATGAGATCAAATCCCTCCTGAAGCAGATGGCTGGCAAGGCAGATAGATCGGACTGTATCAATACCAATGGTGGCCTGATTCGCGTGGACTTAGATATGCTGGGCAATGCGATTCGCAACCTTCCAGAGGGGACCAAAGCTGACGAACCGATCACCAAGGGATGGTATGCCAAGGGATGGCAGGATCTAGCAGCAAATATGCTGACCAGGGTGGGCGCCCTAGAAGAAAAGGTTAATACCAGGTTGGATGACCTAGATGAAAAGATTAAGTCTCCCGGTAGGTCCAAGCGAGACCTCGAAATTGAGAATGTAGTTGAATCTGCAAAAGTCGCCATTGAAGCTATACATGAGAAAATAGCACGTCATCACCCAGATCCACCCATCCCGACTGCAGATAAGGGAGTAGTCAAAATCTCCTTTCCCCACCCCTGACGTTCCCCCCACTCTTTCCGGCCTCTCAAGGGACCAGAAAGATTATCCATTATTGCCAATCGGATTGCTTGACCCATGAATTGAAAGATTTCGGATATCCCAACCATTTCACGAAGATTTCCTTAACCCCTCCCCTGGTTCGCCGCCGCAGGATATCCTCGATGCGATAGACGTCCTGGTCGGTGCGCTGGAGCTCGGGCTCGTAGAAGGATCCTTGGATCTCCTCACGTGGAAATCTTTGAGGCGATAGGTCGGTGGCTGAGTAACCAGGACCTGCGAAATGGTGAGGACTTCCTCTTTCCAGCGAGGCGTATATCCCTTCTCGAAGATGCCTTTCTTCTTGGCAATCCGGATCCTATCCCTAGGCTCGAATCGCGGCGGCTGCATGGGTGGAAGATCTCCGTAGAGATTCCAGAAGACATTCGCATGATTTTCCTTCTGGCTAGCGGCGGCGGGAGTCATCTTGATGGATCGATGCTTGGAGGTATTATATTGCCGCACCAGATCCTCCAGGATGGGAAGATAGGCGCGCGTGCTATTGCCCGAGAAATATTTGAACATCTTCTCCTTCATGGTGCGATCCCAGTGCTCGACGACGCTCGATTTCTCCTCATTCTCCGTGGAGTGCTCGACGACGCTCGACTTCTCCTCATTCTCCGTGGAGTAGAGATCGATCTCATGCTTCCGGAACAGATGCTTCACCTCCCGATTATAAAATTCCGAGCCCTTATCGGTCCATAGCTTCTGCGGGGTGCGATCCTTGAAGACGGTCTGGAAGGCATCGCGCACCGTCGCACCTTTCTTATCCTTGAGCGGCACCAGCCAGCCATATTTTGAGAAGACG
>MJUU01074523.1:1796-15705 GCA_002080025.1 Modiolus philippinarum
ATATCCAAGATGGCCGCCAGCGGGGATCATAGTTTTAACATTGGACCCTATGGGAAAACACTTTCAAAGATCTTCTCCTCTGAAATTACCGAGCCAATTGAAATCAAACTTGGCCACAGTAGTCCTTAGATGGTCCCCTGCAAAAAAGATGTTTTTCAGATCCCCGCTATATCCAAGATGGCCGCTAGCGGGGATCATAGTTTTAACATTGGACCCTATGGGAAAATACATTCAAAGATCTTCTCCTCTGAAACTACATGGCCAATTAAAACCAAACTTGAAAGAAAGAAAAACGAAGACATTAACTGTATGTGTATATGGATGATTGGGACTGTCTCGTTTGGCATCAGCCATCTTTTCTGTTTTGTAATTTTTGTTCTGAAGAAGACTTTCAGTAGTGTAAATGTGGATGGAAGCTTGCTGTTCTATGGTAGTTTTTTTCTGTGACAGTCAGCCGTCCCATCATATCAGGTTATCATGAAATCTCATGGATACTTTGAAAGTATATGAAATACTAAGCATTTACATATAGTTTCTACAACGAGAACCATGTTGATTATGAAATTTCTCTCATCGAGTTAAATAAATTTTGCAAATGTTTGAAAACGAGGCTTACCAAGTTTTTATACCCTTCCACACGAAGTGGCGAGGTATTATGTGATACCCTCAGTCGTGTGTCCGTCCGTCCGTCCGTCCGTCTGTCTGTCTGTCCGTCCGTCCCCGAAGGTTTCCGACTGATAACTTGTGAACGAAATTAAACAAGGTCTTCAAACTTGCTATGCAAGTTGTTTACCACAAAACTCAGGTAAGTTCGATTTTGGGTTCAGAGGTCCAAGGGGTTCTGGAGTTATACCCTTGAAGCTTTGAAATTTTGCGAATTTTAGGGTTTCCGACTGATAACTTGTGAATGAAATACTACAAGGTCTTGAAACTTGGTATGTAAGATGTTTACTACAAAACTCGGGTCAAGTTCGATTTTGGGTTCAGGGGTCCAAGGGGTTCTGGAGTTATGCCCCTTGAAACTTTGGAATTTTTTCAAATTTTAGGGTTTCGTACTCATAGCTTGTGAATGAAATAACATACTGTCTTAAAACTGTCTTAAAACTTGGTATGTAAATTGTTTACCATAAAACACAGGCCAAGTATAATTTGGGTTCAGCAGTACACATAATTCTGGAGTTATGCCCCTTTTTAACTCAGAAATTTGTAAATTGTTTACCATAAAACACAGGCCAAGTATAATTTGGGTTCAGCAGTACACATAATTCTGGAGTTATGCCCCTTTTTAACTCAGAAATTTTGTGAAACGTGGCGGGGTATCATGTAATGCACCATTACTATTTTTAAACATTTAAAAATTTA
This sequence comes from Modiolus philippinarum, assembly GCA_002080025.1. Taxonomy (NCBI): domain Eukaryota; kingdom Metazoa; phylum Mollusca; class Bivalvia; order Mytilida; family Modiolidae; genus Modiolus; species Modiolus philippinarum. The sequence goes on from MJUU01074523.1 coordinate 3,159, forward strand.
TTTAACAAGATATGAGAAATTTAAGTGTTTAAGTTGTAGAAAATGTTTCTCTAATGACATAATGTAGATTTGGCGGGAAATTTCACGCAAGTTGTTCTCTCACTAGAGACGAGAAATATTTTTATCACACCGGTCAGGCGTAGGTTAAATTTGCTAGAAATTAGAGAAATGTTTTTCTCCAATTCTTAGCGTGTTAACCCAGTTGGTTAAAAATACGTTTTATTTTTAATCCACACGTTGGTTAAATTTCTGCGTGATGTTTCCCGCAACGTTTCATTTCATTCATAAAGTCTATTGTGACGTCATCGTTACTAGGCTTTCAGATAGCGCGGCAAACGTTGACAACCGTGCTGAACCATTGAATCTGCACCTGAAACACAGTAAAAGTCATTGGAGAAACAATATATCCTTCCGTATGCTCGTGGATTACGATCTCGATAGTTAAATTTCTGATTTTAACACGCTCGCTAAAGCTCGCATGTTGAAAATCACAAATTTAACTATCTCGAACTGGAGAAATATCGTAATCCACTTGATCTGGAAGGATATACTATATTTACATCCTTTCATTATTTGATTCTATGTTCCATTTATACTGTAATCTGGCATTATTTGTTATATTCCATGGATGTTTCTTGGTCCCTGTTCCACAGCTACTCTCCTTTAATAGAGAAATTGAAGGGTGTAATCTAACCCCAAGAAAATGGAAGATTGATTAAACAATCAATTAAAATTATGTTTGTAAACAGAGTAAGACTTACTATATGTATAGTTAATTCACAATCAGGGTCTGACACTACGTTTATCATCTATGTAGACAAAAAGGACAAAACGATCGAATCACTTGACCAGCAATGATTTAACTAGCCTAAAACAAGCATAGCTTTGTTAAAGTTTCCAGTCTTTTTGCTAGCCCAAAGGACTACCAATTTACAAAATTGAGTAGACCTTCCTAAAATTTTTTAAACTCGGGTTTAGAAGACTCGTGATCTATGACAATTAGAGCATGAGATCTCAATTAAAATCAATTTTAATATTAGTAGCATCTTTACAAAGAAATCATAGAAGTAAAATATGGTGCCAGTTGGCAAAACAAAACTTCAATGATTCAAAATGGATCAATCTTGGTTAAGCTCAAAGTATGAGACAATACTAGGGAACATCCTAATTTTTGTTTTACTGTAGCATGACATTTAATGAATTTACAGGCCTAAAAGGTCAGTAAAATCATACATTGTATGACAGAAAATACAATTAGAGTCAAACTTCTATGGCTCAAACATCCAAGGGACCGATGAAAATAATTCCAGCAACAGGGGTGTTGGAGATATCGAGGTCCATTTATGTTTTAACATGAACAAAGAGACCACATAAAGGGTTTGAGGCATCCATGGTTTTCGAGTTATTGTAGTTCAAGCCATCAAAGTTCTACTGTATCTCTATTTGTAAAGACACTTTGAATTGTGAAAATTTCCCTTTTTACAGAAATGAAGTGCTCTTCACATTAGGATTGTTATTTCATTATCATTTTACATCATTTCAAGTGATATAAGTCATATACAATAAACTAATAGGTTGCTTTATAGTGAAATAATATATCATATGTTGTGTGTTGATTCATTCCTTTTTCCATTTGAGGAGGTAACGAGTTTTTTTTTGTTGCCTAGAGATATTACTTCCAAGAGAGAAGGCTATGCCAATTTAGCATTTCTGTTCTCTCTAATTTTTGGATGAGACCATCAGATGTTAAAAATCGAATTTCAGGTTTCATCTCAAACATTTATGAAATGCCCATTTTTTTGTAATAATTTGCTGTAGTGAAAATATTTATCCTGTAATGACATGACAAGATATGACAATAATTGTTTAGTTTCAATATCAATTTATGCAGTAAATTTTAGGGTTTTTCCATCTAAACATATAGCCCTTTTCAATAAGTGTTGTTATCTTTTCCTGGATTTGAACTCTCCCATCAAATGAAGGTACAAACACTCTTCACTTCTGGTTATCACTTGTACAGTTGGCTAACAATACATAACTTAACCCTGAATACATTTTAATTATAACAAAATTAGTGCATTGTCACAGTAAACCACAGTAAACAATGACATTGTAATCTAATTATGAACAGTTTTATGAACTGTGTTCAGGATGAACAACACTTGCTGGTTTTGGTTGATAACTGGAACTGTTTTTATACGACCGCAAAAAATTTGAGGTCGTATAATGGTATGGCGCTATCATCGTCGTCCGGCATCATCGTCGTCTATAGACACTTTTATTTTTTGTCAGTAACTTAAGTTCCATTTGACCAATCCTTATGACATTTTAACACAGTGTTCCAGGCTGGGGAAGGTTTTGGTTATTTTGGCCCCTCCTGTTTTTAGCTCGCCGGGACGAATGTCTGGAGAGCTATTGTCATACCCCTGGTGTCGGCATCAGCAAAACTTTAACCTGGCTTGTGGAATTGAGACCTGAATAGCTAGGATGTTTATATTTGGTATGTGACTTCCTTGTGATGAGAGTTTTCTTCTGGTACCATTCTTGTAGACATTTTTACCTTGACCTTGCCCTGAGGGCAATTTTAAAAAAAACTTTAACCTAGCCTCTAGAAGGTAGGCTTTTAGTGGTAGGGTGTTCATATTTGGTATGTTACTTCCTTATAATTAGAGCTTTCTCTATTTTAAAAACTTAAACTTTGCTTCTAGAATTAAGTTGTGTAGTGATAGGGTGTTTATATTTGATATGTGACTTTCTGGTGAAGAGAGCTTTCTATTACTTTTGAATTTATTGTGCATTGAGGTTACTGGAATCCCCGGCGAGCTATGTTGTCTTCTGACAACTCTTGTTAAAAAAGGGGCTGAAAAGGGTAAAATTGGGTGTCTTCACATATTTGGCTGTAGAATATTTATTATTTATTGGATTTTAATGGGGTTTCTTTCAGTGTGTTCCTAATTAAATTTTCTATCAGTATTATGCCAACGGATTTTTACGGCATGTATGGTTCACAAGATAAACGGGGCCCAAAAGGGGCGATTTTCAGAAATTTCATTTTATTTATTTTTAGTCCGATTTTGATGCAGTTTTTTGCAATGGATTCATTTTGAAAATAAATATAGAGCTGCACCATCAGATTTTTGACAACATGTTTGTTTTCCGACCTATAAGGGGCCGAATGTTGATAAAATTGCATTTGCAGATTACCTAAAATCTGCATTTGTCATCAGATTTCGATGGGATTTTTTCTTTGGATTCCTCTTGATATAAGCTTTCAGCATCCCATCAAAATATGTAAAATCTTTATTTTTGTATTGGATTTTAATGTGGTTCCTCTTAGTTATAGTTATAGTTAAAGTCGTATGTTGACCAATTTAACATACCTCTTACCATTTCTGATATATATATATATAAGGAATTATAAGGACTATAATTTTTATTTTCCTTAGTTTGTGTACAGCTAATTACTGGGTCAAGCTCTTTATTGTGTCCATTTAATTACTGTATCAAGCTCTTTACTGTGTCCTCATTCATTTTGAATTACACTTGTTCAAATTTCAGTGTCAGACATGCTGTGGTCGTATTATGCTGTGCTTGGCGTAGCCCTTTATTTTGTATTTAAATGCCGAAACTGAAGGGCAGACCAAATGATTTTTTAGAGAAGGCCTATACCAACCCCCAGAAGGGTACATTAAAAAGAGTAAGGGGTTCCACTAACAGAAGCATTTAGATTTTCCATTTCCCTTTTCATTTAAAATCTCGCATGAGGATCACCACCCATAGAATTAACAAAAAAGTTATTTGATCAGTTTCTTTAGCAGATGTGATTTACATGTACATTCAAGACTTCAAATAAATTTCCTTCTCATTAAATAAAATGTTATCAATACATGTGGCATTATTTGTATATAAATTCTACTGATGACATCATGGAGCAAGAGTTTTATTTACTCTGTAAACTTTTTGTGCCGTTAGGATGCTAGCTAAGAGCAGAGAGTTAGAATATGTTTTGCTGTCTTGAAGAAATGCATTAATTTTTAGAACATATACTTGGGATATGATGTGATAGATATAGATGTGATAGGAAATGTTTGTATGTGTGTCTGGAGTTCTCCACCAATTGTAATATGATTGTGTTATATGTGTGACTGTCTGGAGTTCTGCACCAATTGTAATATAATTGTGTTACATGTGTTATTGTCTGGAGTTCTCCACCAATTGTAATGTGATTGTGTTATATTTATATTTGTGTTTGGAATGTGTTCATTTATGTTTTTGTCTCTATGTTTTGTTTGTCAGAATTTTCAGCCATGTTTTTTCTTTGTAAAGTTTCAACAAAATGTTGTTTTTAACATTCTAAGAATGAATAAAATATATATGGGGCTTTTTCTACAAATGTCTTGATTAATTTGGAGGCAAGAAAGAATAGAATTAGAATAGAGCCAGAATTCTGTAATCTATATCCAATGTTTATATATACATCATGTTGATTGATTGATATGTTATAGTTTCTCATTTATTGAGCATATTTCAGCTATATCAGAACAAGTATATCAAGTCACAAAATAAAAAAAAAGAAAAAAAGAAATTGATGTGGAATGAACAACCTTGCGTCGATTTGAGGGTGCCACTGATAAGGACAGAATATTGAGGCTTGTTTAGGGGGGTCCCAATATCCCGTATCCCACTAAGTCTGGACGAAAATATCCCTTTGAAAATTGAAGATATCCCATTAATTATTGGAATATCCTGTTTTCCATAGTTAAAATATCCCATATCCCAGTACTTTTTGTCTCAAATATCTCATATCCCATTAACAAAAGTGGCAAATATCCCATATCCCAATATACCATAAACAAGCCTCAATATTGATGGCCAGAATAGGGCATTCATCTTTAAACTATAGAAGAGAACATTAAACTGCATGGAGTTTATCTAAAATTTTAAGAGACCAGGCATCCAGTATTATAATATGATTACCCCACACCAGCCAGGTATTGTTCTATCCATAACCTTGGGAACAGATTCAGTCAGCTCTGTAGTTGGAGTCCAAATCAGGTGATGGATGGGTATAAGCATACCAATGAATGGACAAAGGTATGCCTGACATTACTTTCTATTAGATTGGTTGATTGGGGTTTAATGTCACTCTCGGCAGTATTTCAGCTATCTCATGTCGGTCAGTTTTTGTGGTGGAGGAAGCTGGAGAGAACCACCAACCTTAGGCAGGTAATTGACATACCTTATCACTAACGATTGAAAGTCTAGTGCACCCATTTTATACCCCGCCATGCGTAGTGGCGAGGTATTATGTGATACCCTCATTCGTGTGACCGTCCGTCCGTTCCCTGAAGGTTTCCGACTGTGAACGAAATTACATAGTGTCTTCAAACTCGGTATGTAAGTTCTATACCACAAAACTACGGCCAAGTTCAATTTCGGGTTCAGACGTCTGAGGGGTTCTGGAGTTATGCCACTTGAAACTTTGAAGTTTTGTGTATTTTAGGGTTTCCAACTGATAACTTTTGAATGAAACAACATACAGCCTATAAAGTTGGTATGTTAATTGTTTACCACAAAATTCAGGTCAAATGTGATTTTGGTTCTGAGGTCCAAGGGGTTCTGGAGTTATGCCCCTTGAAACTTTGAAATTTTGTGAATTTTAGGGTTTCCAACTGATAACTTTTGAATGAAACAACATACAGTCTATAAACTTGGTATGTAAATTGCTTACCACAAAACTCAGGTCAAGTGTGATTTTGGGCTCAGAGGTCCAAGGGGTTCTTGAGTTATGCCCCTTGAAACTTTGAAATTTTGTGAATTTTAGGGCTTCCGACTAACAAAATTACATACTGTCTCCAAACTTTGTATGTAAGTTGTTTACTAGAAATTAAAACTTAGTTCGACTTTGGTACAGAGATCCAAGAGGTTCTGAGGGAGTTACGCCCCTTGAAACTTTGTGAAACGTGGCAGGGTATCATGTAATGCACCATTACTATTTTTTTGTAATGTACAAAGTGGTGTGCGAACTCGTACCACAGTGGTGATAGACTACAGTGGTTGTATAGGTAGTAAAATTGCCTTAACCACTCCACCACCCTTTCCCCTCTATAAGAAGATATTCATATAAATTTGTGCCAAGAGTAGTCTAATACAAGTTATGTGTACTACATTGCTTGATAGTCAAAATATGTTCATGAATGTAAGATAGGAGCTGTCTCTGACATATGCAGTTGCATTTATTAAATGTTGCTTTGATGTGTGTACCCTTTTCCCCCTTTACTCTTTATATTGAGTAAGTGTATTCATTCTTGAAAGTACCTATGGTTGAAAATCTTCCTCTGTGGTATTGTTTCCCTTGCATCAGTTAAGATATGGTTTATATAACTTGTTCAATTGTCTTATTGGCCCTGTAGAAAACCAGTAAAAATTATTGTAGGTTAATGGGGAGTCCTATAGGGTCATAATTTTTTCAATAGCAGTTTAAGATTACATCTCGGGTTTTAAATTGGTCTTTCCAACCCACATTTCAAACCTAAACCCCCAAATTATAATTGTCCCCCGCCGCAACGCGACGGAGGGACATGGTAATGGTCTGGGTCTGTGTGTCTGTACGTCCGTGTGTCACGTTTTATGTGGGCGCAACTCCTCAGAAACCGCTGACCAGAATCCATTCAAATTTTACAGGTTTGTAAGTCACCATTAGTACTAAATCATATTGCATCGCCATTTTGATTCGTCAATTTTGTTGGAGTTATGGGACTTTGATTATTTCCATATTGTTATACAATGGCAAATCTTGTGGACGCAACTCCTCAGAAACCGCTGGTCAGAATTCATTCAAATTTTACGGGATTGTGGGTCACCATTAGTACTAGATCATATCGCATCGCCATTTTTGTGGGAGTGACGGGACTTTGATTATTTCCACATTGTTATACAATGGCAAACCTTGTGGACGCAACTGCTCGTCCGAATTCATTCTAATTTTACAGGATTGTAAGTCACCATATGTACAAGATCATATCGCATCGCCATTTTGATTCCTCAAATTTTACAGGAGTTATGGGACTTTATCGACTTCATGCATGCTACAGCTTAGGAACACTGTGGGCGCAAGTCCTCGGAAACCACTGAACGGATTATGCTGATATTTTGTTTGAACATTTGCCACCATATGTACTTGATCATATTGTGCTGCCATTTTGATTGGACAAATTTTACGGGAGTTATGGGACTTTATCGACTTAATGCATACTACAACATAGGAAGACTGTGGACACATATCAAAATCCAATTAAGGGATTTTGCTGAAGTTTTGCTTTGCTGTTTTCCACCTAATGCAGTTGATCATATCCTGCCGCCATTTTGATTCGCAAAATTTTACATGAGTTATGGGACTTTATCGACTTTACTGCAGCTGCGGGGGACATAGCTACGCGTAGCAATCTTGTTTACCATAGAAGAAGAAGTGTTTGAAAATCTTTTTTCCCAAAATGAAAAACAGATATTTGAAAATTTATAGCAATGAATTGCATGGTCATAAATTTCCTGTATACTGTTCCCCACAGAATTTGAATGTCGTTGCTGGTTTCAATATGCGAGAGCATTTGGCTAATCTACTTATGTTGACGGACACATAACAAATATTTGACAATGCTTAGTTGATACCTCATAATGGTCCTTAGTTATAGCATAATAATAATATACCATTTAGATACCTTTGAAAAACTCAATCATCTTCTCAGGCATTGCAGAATAAATTGGTATCATGTCCTTGGGTGGTCCCAACAACTTGACTAAGGGAATATTATCATGAAAACAAGAGGCAAACAAGCAAACCTGAAATCACATATGGTTTCTACAAGTATTTATTTCAAACAACCAAGAATTACTTTCCATTTTAGCTCACCTGTCATACCATGTGGAAAATTAATTCATCATTCAAACATCTAAAACACTTTTGAACCAAACTTGGTCAATGTAGTCCTTAGATGGTCCCCTTCAAAAATAGTGTCCTGTATTTTTGTTACTAATCTGAGTTCGCCATTAATCAGGAACAAAGGTTAAATATTCGGCCCAAAGGCATACCTGTCATGTATCCCCATTATGGAGGAAAACCCCCATGGAGGCTTTAAAAATGGAAAGTAAAATTTGCAAATTGTAGGCAATATGATAAAATTAAGTAGCGATGAATAGCTTGAAAGTGACTATAAAACACATTACAGCATTTACAGATATCAAAATATAACAGCAGACCCCTGATAACCCTTTTTTATGATTTTACATTTTGGGACACGTGATAAAACCCAATGAGGATTTCCAAAAGATGACAAGGAATACTTTCAAAGTTATTTTTCCTCTAACACCACTGGGTCAGTTGATACCAAACTTGATCAGAGTAGTCCGTGGATGGTATCCTTAAAATATCAACATTCATACAGGAAGACAGCCAGCAGAAAATACATTTCATTATCGAAAAACTCATTCAAACTACTGCTCAGACTACAGAAGTAGTTGGAATCAAAGATCATAAGATGGTCACAATGGTCCTCGGGTGGTTCCCTACAAAGATAGGGTCTTGCATTTCTAATCCAAGATGGCCGCCATTTGACACATATTTTAGCAATGTACCTTTAGTGAACCATTACAAAGATCTCAGAAACTACTGTGCCAATTGAAACAAAATTTGGTAAAAAAACAACGGCAGTAGAATACCGAAGGAACAAAGGGGCGAAACTCACAAAAATCGAAGTCCAAAGACAGGGCAAAAACGAGAACACAGAAAACAATGACGCAAGACGCAAAAACAATGACGCCAGACAGACACAAAGCACAGAAACAGAAATTACAACATTCAGAACAAAGGCACTCACAGTGTGAACTCCAGTGAAACTGAGTGACACCAGGTGCTCCGGAAGGGTAAGCATGTCCTGCTCTATTAACAGCACCCGTCACACAGTAAGTGAGGAAAATATGTTTTTATTAATTATATATTAGTGTATATTACTCCCCTTTGGGTCGTTGTCTCTTTGACACATCCCCGTTTCCCTTCTTTTTTCTATTTTTTGCAGAATTTATCATGATGGAGTGTGTGTCCGGGCGACAACTTCTCTTTATTCACCATTTTGATACATTATATATGAAAATATTACTCCCCTTTGGGTCGTTGTCTCTTTGACACATCCCCGTTTCCTTTCTTTTTTCTATTTTTTGCAAAGTTTATCTATCGTGCCGAGTGGAGGCGGTTAAATTCCTCCCCGTGCTTTAGACCTATGCTCTTTTAATATACAGTTGATGGAGTGTGTGTCCGGGCGACAACTTCTCTTTATTCACCATTTTGATACATTATACATAAAAATATTACCCCCCTTTGGGTCGTTGTCTCTTTGATACATTCCCCGTTTCCATTCTTTTTTCTATTTTTTGCAGAGTTTATCATGATGGAGTGTGTGTCCGGGCGACAACTTCTCTTTATTCACCATTTTGATACATTATATATGAAAATATTACTCCCCTTTGGGTCGTTGTCTCTTTGACACATTCCCCGTTTCCCTTCTTTTTTCTATTTTGAAAGATCTGTTAGGTAGCTGATTGGTTATTGTCATCTGCTAACCTTGATACAAAACCAATTAATATCAAAATAATATTCAACATATCTTTATCTCATCCAAGATCGTCTTTCATGGAAAACTCGTTGGAAGATTTACCGGTATCCGAAAACCACAGTACCAGCTGGAATCAGACAACAATGTAAATCACGGCAATTTTTTGGGTGGTCCTTTTCCATAACAGATTACGGCATGGTCCAAAATCAACAGGACACATAGTTTGACATTAACTTAACTGTCAACTATCTTCTTGTCTGAAACCAATGAGGAGTTGAGATCAAACCTGATAGTCCCTTTAAAATTGGACTGTTATACTGTTGGAGTATCTGTTACGGTTACAGACACCTTGCAGCTCGCAGTTTGACAATCTCAATATTAGCATTGTGATCAATTTCTATGTCACGTATTTATAATGCCTATTCAAGATCTGTATCTCTGTATCTGTAAAGGGCTGGAACTTCACTACTGAGTATAGTACCCAGTAATGGTGTTAAAGAGGAGTCCCACTAGTTAGAAGGAGGGACTCCATTGTCGCGGAGTTCTCCTTTAAATGTTTCCAGCGACTTTGCCCTGATACATTCATTTAGGTTTTTAGTCTATGCTTGTTCTAGGTATGAAAGACTAGACTATTTGAAAGTTTCGGTGTTACAGCTGCAGACTTTAAGCTTGTTGGCGGATGATGATCTTGTGACTCCTTTGTTTGGTGTAATATGTGTTTCAGCAGGTATTGATATTAGGTCACTGACAATTTTGTACATGAGTATGAGTCGTTGTTCTCTTCTTCTTTCTAGCAATGGTTTCTAATCTAGTTTTTTTTTTATCATGCCACTGACACCAGATGTTCTCCTGTAATCGTTGTAAACAAATCTCGCTGCTCGACGTTGGATGGATTCGAGAAGGTCAATGTCCTTCTGTAAGTATGGGTCCCATACTGTTGAGCTATAGTTTAGGACGGATCTGACAAGTGAATTGTGTGCCGTTTCTTTGAGTGTTCTAGAACAGGTGGTTGTTCAGTGAATAGGTGTAATTTTTTTTGCTTTATGTTTCTGTGTATCGTCATCTTTTAGCACTTGATAGCATTGAATTTCATTCCCCATGTTGACGCCCAATTTTCTAATGACTTCAGGTCTTTTTTAAGTTGAAGCTGGACTTGTATTGAGCGTATTTTACGGATGAGCAGGCAATCATCTGCAAAGAGTCTTACTGGTGATGACTCTTCCTCTGGAAGATCGTTGATATGGATCAGGAATAAAAGTGGTCCAAGGATAGTGCCTTGTGGCACCCCAGAATCTACTGTTACAGATGAAGAGAATTCTCCTTCTATGATAACACGTTGTTTTCTCTGTGTTAGAAATGATGATAGCCATGTTAGTAGATCTCCGTCTATTCCATAGTGATCAAGTTTATGTAGTAGTTTCCTGTGTATTACCGTGTCAAAAACCTTGCTAAAATCCAGTATGATAAAATCTGTTTGGATTTTTGAGTCAATGTTTTTCATGATGTCGTGCAGTGTAATTATANNCCCCCCCCCCCCCCCCCCCCCCTCATAAGGTGGAGACATATTGTTTTTGTCTTTTCCGTCTCTCGTCCGTCCCTCCGTCCGTCACAAAGTTTGTGGACGCCAATTCTCCTACGTCTTTCATCCTATTTCAAGCAAACTTCACATGATTGTTGACCATGATGCCTAGTTGTGCATATAGTCTTGCCATATTGATTGGCTAATTTTTGTGGGAGTTATGCCTCTTTTTGACTTAGAATTTTGCAAAATTAAGTTTGTGGACGCCAATTCTCCTACATCATTCTTCGGATTTAAACCAAACTTCACAGGATTGTTGACCATTATACCTAGTTGTGCATATCGTCTCGCCAGATTGATCAGTAAATTTTTTTGGAGTTATGCCCCCTTTGACTTAGAATTTTGCAAAATTATGTTTGTGGACACCAATTCTCCTACACCTTTCATCTGATTTCAACCAAACTTCACAGGATTGTTGACCATCATGCCTAGTTGTGCCTATCGTCTCGCATCTTTCAAAGGATTTTAATTTTAACTTCACAGGATTCTTGACCATAATGCTTAGTTGTGCATATCGTCTATCTGGAATGATCGGCTACCTGCTGGCAAAAAAAACTTACTTGTGTTTTATCACTCAAAGAACATTACATACAGGGGGGAGACATTCGTTTTTTTTATCAAAAATACACTTCTAGTAATTAGTTGACTTTCACACGGATGACCTGATCTAAAGCCATGTTGTAGGTGTGTTAATATGTTGTTATTTTCAAGATGGTTCAAAATATGTTTACATATAATATGCTGTAAAAGTTTACAGCATACACTCGTCAATGATACTGGACGGTAGTTGCTTGTTTCATGCTTGTTGCCTTTCTTAAAGATGGGAGATACATTTGCGTTTCAGTCACTGGGCACCTGAGTTCAAGGATCTTTTGAATATATCTGCTATAGCAGGTGCTAGTTCTTCGGCACAAAATTATATTATTTTATTGGGTATTCCATCTGGTCCACTTGTTTTATTGGTGTCGAGATTTTCAAGAAGCTTCTGTACGCCAGTAATAGCGATGTTTATTTTACTGATTTTGGGTATGCCTTTCCTGATATTTTTGGTAGAGGCCCGTCAAATTTTCCCTGTGTAAATACTGATTTAAACTGATTGTTCAAGAGTTCAGCCTTGGTTTTGCTATCTGAATATCTTATCCTTCTCTTTTATTGGTGCCACTCCGATTTTATCCTTTTTTTATTTGATATACTTCCAGAAGGGTTTGCGATTACCACTTTCCAGTGGGTCCTCCAAGATGGTATTTAAATGTTCCCAGTGGGCTTGTCTCAGTAATTTCTGCATAAATCTTTTGTGAACTTTGTAGAAATCCCAAATCCTCCCCTTTCTTGGATTGTATAGCTTTATTGTATACACATGTAT